>AWOL01S0030366.1:16620-40579 GCA_000715115.1 Nicotiana otophora
CAGCTCAACTTCCAAACGGCGCGTATCAACTTTCCATAAATCTCATTGATACGTATAAATAATACTCTTACACCCAAGAATCATACTCTTAATCACCCATCATTACCCAAACTCAAAATTGAAGATTAGGGATTAGAACCTTACCTCTTTGATGAAGAACTTGAGGAATTTCTTGTTGGTTTTCAAGGCTTGGACAAGAATTTGATGAAAAAGATACTTTATCTACTTTTTCTCTCTAGAACACTCTCACTTCTCTCTAAAATCATCAGATAAANTGGATTTCTCGTTGGATTTCAAGGCTTGGACAAGAATTTGATGAACAAGACATTTCATCTACTTCTTCTCTCTAGAACACTCTCACTTCTCTCTAAAATCATCAAATAATTGCCCCAAAATAAGCCCCAAAGCCTATTTATCAAAATGGGGTCGGGTTATAAAAATAAAAAAATTAACCCTCTGAAAGCAGGTCTGCGGTCGCATAATGGACCGCAGAATGGGTATGCATGCCGCAAAAATGATCACAAAATCGGTGCCCAGAACTGGGCTCTTCTGGTCCAATCTGCGACCAGTTTGCGGTCGCAGAAGCAGTTTTGCGATCGCATAACTATTTTGCGATCACATAATTGGTCGCATAATTGCATTTTTCCAGCCTTTGGTAATTTTATCATAACTTCTTGTAGAAATGTCCAAATGACGAACGGTTTGAAGAGTTAGAAACTAGACTCAAAGATATTTCATTTGATAGGTAATACACCATATAAAACTTTGTGTCCTGATAGTTATTCTCATTTGAAGTTAGGTCTTGTGCGGACTCATTTGAAACTTTAGTCTTATGAAATTCCTAACTTCTATATTCGATGCCGAAACTTATCGAATCAAGTCCGATTGACCTTAAATTTTGCACACAAGTCATAAATGACAAAATGAAGCTATTTAAATTTCCATAATCGGATTCTGACCTCAATATCAAAAAGTCAACCCCCGGTCAAACTTTCAAAAAATTCAACTTTCGGCATTTCAAGCCTAATTCCACTACGGACCTCCAAATAATTTTTCGGACACGCTCCTAAGTCCAAAATCACTATACGGAGCTATTGGAATCATCAAAACTCCATTTTGAGATAATAAGTCGACATCCGATCACTATTTTAAGTTAAGTTTTCAATTATTAGACTAAGTGTCTCATTTCACTCCGAAATCCTTCCAGACTCGAACCAACTAACCTGATAAGTCATAAATCAATTATAAGGCATAAATTGAGCAGTAAATGAGGGAATGAGGTTATAATACTCAAAACGACCGGATGGGTCGTTACATTCTCCTTCACTTAAACATACGTTCGTCCTCGAACGTGCTATGAGTTGTTTCCAAGCCACTGTCACACCTTCGTTTTCCCGGGGTATAGGGGAGTTTTTCTAATTTAAGTGACATTATTCGAAATGGAATTATTTATTTAATCAGAATCATCACTTGGAATAATGTATGGTGCCCCAAGTCACCAGTTTATTTTAAAATCCCAAATCGTGGAAATTGACTTTGTTTAAAGTCCGCGAAATCAGAAGACCGGGTAAATAATTCTGTTAATCCGGGAGAAGGTGTTAGGCATTCCTGAGTTTTGTGCTTTTAACACAGTCACTTTTAATCATACCTGGCTTATTTAAATTGTTTTAATTACTTATTTTAGAACCTATGTGCATTTTACCTTTTACCGCTTTTAGATTGCTTGATTATTCGTAATTATGGAATTATCTTGAAATGAGTCACACGTACGTGTACCCATCTTGTTTGGTGTGTCATGAATCATGTCACGCGTACGTGTACACAATTAATAATACTTTATTATTTTTAAGATTTGTTTGCCCAAAGTTGCGCGAATGCATACCTTAGTTTTAATTTTGGGAATCATAATTATGTCACGCGAACGTATACATAATCACGATGATTCAATTAATTAAGAGCGCACCTAAAAGCATACTTGCGTATTCATTGTTTGTTTCTTTGCTACATTTAAGATTGTTGTGAGGCCATGATTTATGGATATGGAATTAGTTTGATGAATGAAGTACTTTTGAGGGTGTTAAGTGGACTAATAGTATAGAGCAGGTATGCACATTTATTATCTATGAAAAAAATAGGTTAGTATTATTTATTCGTTATTGGGCCACCATATGGATACTAAAGGAAATGAGCTTGGAAAAGTTCGTCTGCTCCCTATTGCAGCAAAGTAACATGATAAGAATCAATCTAATACCGAAATGGTGGGCTCGTATGAGGCCCAAAAAATTAAATCTAAACTCTCAAAATTCCTCTTAGCTCTACAAAAACTATCTAAATTTGAATTATTTAAAAGTTTATTAGATGATCTAACAAAATAAATCATACTTTCCTTGAAGCAAAACGACAGACGTGGTAATGAAACAAACAGTAGTTTGATATGAGCTCACTCAAATAATATGCATATGACAGAATACTTCAAAGGTCAAATTCGTTCCAGATCTTGCTAAAACCCCCACATCCCATGTTGTTTGTTCACCAATTTTTTAAACTTTTAAACCGTATGGTAATCTAAATACCAATATGAGAGAGATAGATCAAATCACAGATATTTCTATTGGTTTAAAATAACTAAAAACATCAAACCCCAAATATAATGGGTCATGAAGTCGATTCAATATTTTATAAACCAAAAGATGCCACCATGCAAATAGATAATCATTATTCCCCTTAATATTATGCATTCTAAACCCATTTAGTAATTCATCTCCAAAAACTAATCCTTCAATATAAATAAATAAACTGAATTATAAAGCCAAATTCATTTCATGCTTTATCACATAATCCAAATCGGACACATCAAAATGGGATAGAAATGATTAAGATATGGATCCAATATTCAAAATAGTATAAGAGACAAAATTTAAAAGGCAAAGCAAGTAATGAACCTTTAACGTAGAATTCAAAATATCGCCAGTATGAAACTTGAGCAGTGATTGCAGAACCTAACCGCAACCGGAGACCTATTTCCTTGACTATTTTCGTTCTCTATCCAAGGAAGAAAGTGAGTTCCTTCTTTGTGGTATTTTGATGGATGAGTTTTTTTATCCGATTCCTCTCCAATGTTCTTTTTCTTTTCTTCGTGAGTTTTTTCTTTTATAAAGAAGAACAATGGTAGTTATCAAGTCTTGTGCCAAGGAGTCGAAGTGAAGACGTGGGATTGAGGTTCAGAAAAGAATTGAGACGTGAGGTGTGGGCTGGAGTAGATTGATGTGAAGGGGAACGGAATTAGGGAGTTAGTTATATTTTTATCTTTGTGAGAGCAAATCACGTGAATATGGAGGTGTATATGAGAGTAATGGGGTGAGTGAAATCTCTTTTAAGTTAAAGTTTATTAAACTTTTGGCAAAGTTACGTAAACTTAATTGCTTCTTCTTCTTTCTTTTTTTCTTTTTTGTTTCTTTTAGAACTAAAATTCAATTAAAATATTAATTAACTAAGTCTGATTAACAACAAAAAAAAGATATATATATATATATATACATATATATAATTCAATTACACTAAAATAAATACCACAACTTATTCAAATTCTAATTAAAAGAAACCATTTAGTTTTGTAAATTTTCTTTTTCTCTTTAGAAATGGAAATAAAATTTGTACTACAAGCATGTGAATATTTTTGTAATTATTTTTCTTTTAAAACTAAAATCTATTAAGAGTAAAATAAAAGTTTAAAATATTAAGATTAGACCTTAAATAAATATTTACACTAAAATAGTATAAAATTTGGGTGTGGTAAAAAATTAGTTGTTCACAACATGCTGCTCTTTGCTTGGAAACATGAAGAGTTTTCAAGCAAAGAAAATGAATAAGGTGACTGATTTTTGACCTCACTATTATTTAAAAAGGAAAAGAAGATAAAAGAAAAGATGTGTCCGAGCCTTTAGGTAGCCTACATATACCGGGTTATAAGGGAATCAGGTCACGTGTAGTTCAAATGAAAAAAGAGTGACAGAGTACGCTTAGATAAAGAGCCGAGCGAAGTTCCGTCGAGGTTCCGATCCGCGGTTCCTACTATTACATAAAAATGAAAAGAAAATTACATACTGTTGAAATCTAAGAGTTACAAAATTTCTATCTAACTGTCATCTGGAGTCTTGTCTTGATTCTTGAGTTGCTTGCCCCATTGACTTTAGACTGAAACTTGGTGCTCTCGATGTAACAAACTATGAAATGTTCTCACAGGCTTGTTTCTTGATCAGATGATGAGAAGATGAATCTTGAGCCCTATGTCAAAGTTAGTTGCGGTTGGTATTGCGATCAAATGTTTCACTTTCTCTAGCAAGAGATGGAATCTTTATTTGTTCACATCCAATCCGTACTTTGCAGAAAAACCTGCAAGTCATCAGAAACAAACAAAACGAACAAAAATATTTTGCCCCCAGTTTGTACTAAAACGTTTTGTGAGTTATTGAAAACACATTAAACTATCTTTGCTATTGCAGAAATAAAGAATTAAAAAAAATGGGCTTTGCATCCCTTTTTTTTTTTATAATAAGAGATGCCGTACCCTATGTTAACAAGAAGGAATGCAATCAGGGGATGTAGTACCCTGTGCTAATAATAAGATGAGGCTTGTGACACTCTAGGATGCTACTAGAAAATATCATACCCTATGTTGGTAAAACGTAATGCAGCCAGGGGATGTAGTATCCTTTGTTGGAAATAAGATGAGGCTCGAGGCACTCATAGGACACTACTAGGGAATGTCGTACCCTATGTTGAAAATAAAATGATGCTCGTGGCGCTCTGAGATGCTACTAGGGAATGTCGTACCTTATGTTTGTAACAAAAAATACAACCAGGGGCTGTAGTACCCTGTGTTGGCAATAATATGAGGCTCCAGGCACTCTGGGGTACTACTAGAAAATGTCATACCCTATGTTTGCAACAAGAAATGCAACCATGGGATATAGTACCCTGTGTTGGCAATAAGATGAGGCTCATGGCGTTCTGGGATGCTACTAAGAAATGTCGTACCCTATTTATGCAACAAGAAATGCAACCAGGGGATGTAGTACCCTGTGTTGGCAATAATGTGAGGCTCTTGGCAGTCTGGGATGCTACTAGGGAATGCCGTACCCTATGTATGCAACAAAAAATACAACCAGGGGATGTAGTATCCTGTGTTGGCAATGAGGTGAGGCTTTTGGCACTCTGGGATGCTACTAGGGAATGTCGTACCCTATGTTTGCAACCAGAAATGCAACCAGGGGATGTAGTACCCTGTGTTGAATATAGGGTATTGATTCCCTATAATGAAACTAAAAATAACATGATTACATGTATATTAGGAGAAAATCAAGGATTTGAGAACTTCACTTGGTGGTGTTCGTCTTTTCACGAAATATTTCCTAAAATTGTTATGTTCTTGTTTTGAACAAAGAAAGACTTGTTAGTTTTAAAATGATGGTCAGTTTGTGACCTTGATTTCTTGGGCGATTTGACCTTGCGTCCATTACACTTTTTAGAAAAACTGACTCTGTTGATGATTGTACAAATTGCCGGGAGATTTTGTCTTTTCTTTCTAGAGATATTCTTTCTCACAACCTTTAACTGAGTAACTTTTGTTGAGCCTTGAACATTGTTTAGTCCTTCGAGCCTTTTGTTCGTTAGGAAAAAATCACAGATGGCTTTATGCCTTTGCCCATACGGTTTATGCCCAGCAATTTTTGCTTTATATAATGGAAAAACTATAACCAACTTTGCGGCCTTTTCTTTGCTTTGCTTTGACAAAATTAAACTGAAAGGGACTCAAAAAATAGTAATGCGAAAGAAAACAAGAAGGTGAACTAATACTTGTTACAACTTAATCAAGAAGTGTCCCTTTCAGGGGAAAAAAAAAAGAAAGGACTTATCTGGGGGAATATGCTGACTTCAATGAACATGACATGCACTTTGGACTGGATGCCCGATCCGTTTGAACCGTCTAACTCTCAAAATCTGTTGTAAACTTCACTTTGGAGCTGAGTTCTTTGTCTTAACCATACTTGTGCCAGGATATATGAAGACATAAATCAATCAATGATGCCCTATGTGGGTTTTCACCAACTGACCTATCTCATTTGCCTTTCTCTCAACTCACCATTGTCGTATAGTGCCCGTGAGGGTTTTCACCAATAAGACTCTCTTATTTATTTTTCTCTCTTTACATTAACTCAGGCATCACCCGTAGTATATTGACTTAGCATTCTCAAAAGTTGCTCATAAGGTCATAGCAGGGAAAGGTAAAAAGAACTATTCAAATGAATTACAACTTTTGGAACCATTTTGATGGAACAACCATCGAAAATAAAATAAAATCATGCCCAGTTTATTTGAATACTGGAAAAATGTGGATTTTTGTTTTTGTGTGACTGAACCCCAGAGTGAGGTTGTCTACGTATCTTTTTGGAATCAGGTTAGACGTAGTTCAATAAACCTGAACTTCTTTTGATGATGAATCTTTTTCTTTTTTTTTTCTTTTTTTTTCTTTTTTTTAAAAAATACTTTGGTTCCAAAAGAGGGGAAAACAAAGAAATATAAACAAGTCTTCAAAAGGGCTAACTAGGGTTGACCAGTGTTTGGGTAGCGAGAATTATAGCCTTTCGTCATCCCAACCTGAGAATGCTAAATATAAAAATGCCCCAACAGAGCCATGTCAGACATAGTATCTCTTGACCGCATTTGCGTTGACGGATATATCAACCACCTTTCCTTCTATATCTGCCAAGTGTAAAGCTCCTTTTGACAATACTTTTTTGACGGGGTAAGGACCTTGCCAATTCGGGGCGAACTTTCCTTTTGCTTCTTCCTGGTGCGGAAAGATACGTTTTAAAACAAGTTGCCCTACCTCGAATTGTCTTGGGCGCACTTTCTTATTGTAAGCGCGTGCCATTCTTTGTTGGTATAACTGACCAAAACAAACTGCCGCCAAACGCTTTTCATCAATCAAACTCAAATGTTCCAATCGGGAATTCACCCATTCAGTATCCTCAATCCCTGCTTCAACAATGATTCGGAGAGAGGGAATCTCAATTTCAGTAGGTATGACCGCTTCAGTTCCATAAACTAATAAGTAGGGCGTTGCGCCAACTGATGTACGGATAGTTGTCCGATATCCCAAAAGAGGAAAAGGCAGTTTCTCGTGCCATCATCTAGACCCTTGGATCATCTTCCTAAGAATCTTCTTGATGTTCTTATTCGCATCTTCAACAGATCCATTGGTCATGGGACGGTAAGGAGTAGAATTACGATGCTCAATTTTAAATTATTCACATACCTCCTTCACCAGGTGACTATTCAAATTAGCAGCATTATCCGTGATAATGATTTTTGGAATACCGAAATGACAGACGATGTTGGAGTGAAAAATGTATACTACTTCTTTCTTGGTAACTGCTTTCAATGTAATAGCTTCCACCCATTTGGTGAAGTAATCAATTGCAACCAAGATGAATTTGTGCCCATTTGAAGCTTTTGGATCGATTGGGCCAATGACGTCCATTCCCCAAGAAACAAAAGGCCAAGGAAATGACATAGGATACAACTCTGAAGTAGGCGAGTGAATCAAATCACTGTGAATCTGACACTGGCGGCACTTGCGAACAAAACGAAAGAAATCTCGTTCCATAGTAAGCCAATAATATCCTGCCCGAAGGATTTTCTTTGCTAGAACATATCCATTCATGTGCGGACCACAAACTCCCGAATGCACCTCATTCATAATCATTTCAGCTTCTTTGGCATCTACACATCTCAACAAATTCAAATCCAGAGTTCTTTTGTATAGGATTTCCCCACTCAAAAAGAAACCATTAGAGAGTCGCCTAATAGTTCTCTTTTGATCCCTATTAGTTCCAGATTTTCTCTTATTTTCAAAAATTGTTTAATATCACGATACCATGGTTCACCATCTGGTTCTTCTTCAACTGTATAGCAATAACCATGTTGATACCGAATTTGAATTTCTAATGGGTCAATGTGAGTATTACCCGGATATGGAAGCATTGAGGCCAGGGTGGCCAAGGCATCAGCTAATTCATTGTGACACCTGGGAATGTACCTAAATTCGATGGACTTGAACCTTTTGCTAAGATCCTCCACACATTGTCTATATGGAATGAGCTTGATGTCTCGAGTCTCCCAATCACCTTGAGCCTGCCGAATAAGCAAATCTGAATCTCCCATCACCAACAATTCATGCACATTTAGGTTTATTGCCATGTTCAGACCCATGATGCAAGCTTCATATTCTGCTGTGTTGNTATGTTGTTTGCCCAGAAAAAACGAAGTTGCACCGTGGCAGGGTAATGTTACCCAGTAGGTGATACCTGAATTGTCCCAATCCCTATGCCTTTGATGTTGACAGCCCCATCAAAGTGTAGTTTCCAAATTTGACTGTCATCTTGGACTACTTCTTCAACTAAATTAACCTCTTCATCTGGGAAATATGTGTTCAAAGATTCATACTCATCATCAATCGGGTTTTCTGCCAGATGATTAGCCAAAGCTTGTGCCTTCATGGTAGTGCGAGTTACATAAACAATATCAAACTCTATGAGCAAGATTTTCCACTTTGCCAATTTGCCAGTTGGCATCGGCTTTTGAAAGATGTACTTCGGGATATCCATTCGGGATATGAGGTATGTTGTATAGGCCAAAAGATAATGCCTAAGCTTCTGGGCGACCCAAGTTAAGGCGCAACATGTCCTTTCCAAAAGAGTGTATTTGGCCTCATAAGTGGTGAACTTTTTGCTCAAATAATATATTGCTTGTTCCCTTTTGCCTGTGGCATCATGTTGACCCAGAACACAACCAAAGGAACTATCCATTACTGATAGATATAAAAACAGAGGCCTACCAGGTTCCGGCAGGACCAAAACAAGGGGATTTGACAAATATTCCTTGATCTTATCAAAAGCTTCTTGGCACTCATCTGTCCACTTGATATCGGCGTTCTTTTGCAACAACTTAAAAATAGGCTCACATGTGGTTGTAAGTTGCGCGATGAACCTGCTGATGTAATTTAACCTCCCGAGTAAACTCATGACTTCTGTTTTGTTCTTCGGGGGAGGCAGCTCTTGAATGGTCTTTATCTTGGAGCGATCTAACTCAATGCCTCTTCGACTAACTATAAAACCCAAAAGCTTCCCAGAAGGAACTCCAAATGCACATTTGGCTGGATTGAGTTTGAGATTGTACCTTCGTAGCCTTTCAAAGAACTTTTTCAAGTCTTGCACATGGTCAGCTTGTGTTCTCGACTTAATGATCACATCATCAACGTACACTTCAATCTCTTTGTGTATCATGTCATGGAATATGGTAGTCATGGATCTAATGTAAGTTGCCCCTACATTCTTCAAACCGAATGCCATGACCCTATAACAATAAGTTCCCCATGGAGTTGTGAAGGCGGTCTTTTCTGCATCTTCTTCATCCATCATAATTTGGTGATATCCGGCATAACAATCCACAAAAGATTGGATCTCATGTTTAGCACAATTATCAACAAGGATATGAATGTTGGGTAAGGGAAAGTTGTCCTTTGGACTTGCTTTGTTTAAATCCCTATAGTCAACACAAACTCTGATTTTCCCATCCTTCTTTGGTAGTGGCACAACATTTTCTAACCATGTAGTGTATTGGACGACCCTGATCACATTTGCACTTAGTTGCTTCGTGATTTCTTCTTTAATCTTATCACTCATGTCTGTCTTAAACTTCCTTTGTTTTTGCTGGATTGGTGGAAAATTAGGATATGTGGGAAGCTTATGGACCACTAAATCGGCACCCAAACCCAGCATGTCATCATACGACCAAGCAAATACATCTCTGTACTCGAACAAAACTTGAATTATGGCATCTCCCGTCTTTTGTTCAGTATGAATGCTTATTTTTGTTTCTCTGGTTTCTTCAGGAATTCCCAGGTTAATTGCCTCAGTTTCATTTAAGTTAGGCTTAGGCTTATTCTCAAATTGATCCAATTCCCTTTTTATTTCCTTAAAAGCCTCATCTTCGTCATACTCAACTTCTTGATTCATTATTTCGAGATTAGACAGCTTTTTAAGATCTGGGCATGAATTCTGCGTGCATGTCATGTTTTTAAAGCCAACATTAACAAAACTGAAAATGATAATAAATTAACAAAAATTAGGGAAATGAAAAGATAGAATTTTACTACGAAATTGGAACTTCATTTCATTGAATTTGAAAGGATAGAAGGGTTAACATCACATCAAAGTAATTAAACTAAAATATCTGGACTGCAACCCTTAAAATAATCCAAATACAGAAAAAATAACAAAACATGCTACCAAGACTCCTTCCTAATGGGAAGAGGAGTTGCTTTCCAGTTGCTGAGTGAGGTATCTGGACCAATCAACTGAACACTTGCACGGCTAGGGCCCTCCCCAACTTGAACCATATTGATCTCATAGAAAATCTCCTTGAGACCCTGGCAAACTTCATCAATGTCATCTTGAGTAGAAGCATTTTGGACTTCTTCAAATTGTGGCTTGACAAAAGAGTAGGCAATGTGAGGGATTGATTTGGACATATTCCAACCATTCTTTTTACGGGCCTTGGCTCTGTCTATGTCAGCTGGTGTTGGTTTAAAACCCAAGCAAAAGGTATCTTTCTTCAAAAAGGGAGCAATGGGGTTCACAATTCCTTGCAGAGAGGATCCCAATCCTTTTCCTAGTTCATAGCCATTCCTCAACATCAGCGAAGCTACCATCATAGATGTGGCTAAAAGACGGGGATGCAGAATTGGTTTTCCTTCTTCCACTTGGTCCACCTCAATCACCTCAAATGCTTGATATATGATGGATTCACATCCTTCGTTGGCCTCTATATATGGAATGGACGGGTCTTTATAGACGGATGAGTCGTCCTCCCCATGAACAATAATTTCTTGCCCGTCACACTCAAATTTGACCATTTGATGTAGGGTGGATGGTACAGCTCTGGCCATATGGATCCACGGCCTTCCCAAAAGAAAATTATAGGAAGTTTCCATATCTAACACTTGAAAGACAATGTTAAAATCAACCGGGCCGATTGTCATGGTGAGTTCGATTTCCCCAATAGTGTCTCTTTTTGAACCATCAAAAGCTCTGATGCTGACATTACTGGTTCGAATTCTGTTATTGTCGATGTTCAGCTGTTGTAGAGTAGAAAGAGGACACACATCTACACTTGAGCCTCCGTCAATCATGACTCCTTTTACGTAGTGCCCTTCACATTTGACCATAAGATGCAAANAATGACTGGATTCACATCCTTCCTTGGCCTCGATACATGGAATGGAAAGGTCTTTATAGACGGATGAGTCGTCCTCCCCATGAACAATAATTTCTTGCCTGTCATACTTGAATTTGACCCTTTGATATAGGGTGGATGGTACAACTCTGGCCATATGGATCCACGGCCTTCTCAAAAGAAAATTATAGGAAGTTTCCATATCTAACACTTGAAAGACAATGTTAAAATCAACCGGTCTGATTGTCATGGTGAGTTCGATTTCCCCAATAGTGTCTCTTTTTGAACCATCAAAAGCTGATGCTGACATTACTGGTTCGAATTTTATTAGTGTTAATGTTCAGCTGTTGTAGAGTAGAAAGAGGACATACATCTACACTTGAGCCTCCATCAATCATGACTCCATTTACGTAGTGCCCTTCACATTTGACCATAAAATGCAAAGCTCTATTGTGGCCAGCCCCTTTCTCAGGCAAATCATCATCGCCGAAAGTAATTCTATTTACTTCAAAGAATCTTTCAGCCATTTTTTCTAGCTGATTCACCGTTGTCTTTTCTGAGACATATGCCTCATTTACAGTTTTGATCAACACACGGCGATGCTCTTATGAATGCAAAAGTAGAGATAATAAAGATATCTGAGCAGGAGTTTTCCTTAGGTTGTCAATGATTGAGTAGTCTTGCATTTTTATCTTCTTAAGGAATTCCTCCGCTTCTTTTTTTGCAACAGGTTCTTTCACTGGCAAGTGACTTTCCCTAGCTTGCTTAGCTTTTCTCAATTCCTCTGGTGAATAACACTTTCCAGAGTGGGTCAAGCCCCTCATTTCATCTGTTTCTTCAACTATCTCTTTTCCTTTGTATGTCATGATAGTTTTGTTATAATTCCAGGGAATAGATTTTGTGTTTGTCACTGGGAGTTGGGCAACAGGTCGGATCATAACTGGCTCTGTTATATTTCTCAAACCATTATTCGGAAAAATCTTTTGAATGCCCCCAGGTATGTAAAGGTTTGTCCCACCTAATTGAACCTCAACCTTTTTTGTGTTTCCAGGGACATAGAGAATCGTTTTTCAGAACCTGCCAAGTTCAAACTAGAACTCGCACCTTTCACAATCAACGGTGTCAATTGCGGCAGGCTCACTATCATTTTTGGTTCTTGTTCTATGGTTAACAACCATCTATGTCTTGCCGGACTTCTTATAATCCCGATCATCACAAATTATCCCAATAAAATATGTATTATCATGAGCTAGGGGCGGATTGTTTGTGATATTAGGAGTATCCTTATTATTGGTTACCACAATTGCCTTTGCTTCAATCAAATTTTCAATGGCTTTCTTTAATGTCCAACAATTTTCGGTACTATGACCTTGGGTGTTAGAGCGATACTCACATCTTGCATTTGAGTTAAAACCTTTTGAATTTGGATTCACATAACGCGGCATAATAGGTTCAATCAACTTCAACTGCATCAACTTTCGAAATAGGCTTGTATATGATTCTTCAATTGGGGTGAACTCTTTCTTTGGCTCCTGTTCCCTCACATATTCTTATCAGGGACGAGGATTATATGGTGCCTGAAAATTCGGCCGGAGTTGATGGGAGCCTTGTGGAATCGGTGCCCGCCATTGCTGGTGATTGAGAGGCCTAGCATAAGCCTAAGCATTAAACACTGTGTATTGTTGTGGGGGAACTGAGTATCGGGGACCCTGAGGTGGATAGTAATATTGAGGAGAATTGGATTGTCCTTGTTGGAATTGCACATAAGAAGGAACTATTCCTCTTTGAACTCCCCCGAACTCAGATGCCATCATGGATCCTTCCTCTTTCTTTTTTCGATTTCCGAAACTGCCTGACCCACTTTGAATTGCTTGCGTGGTCGCCTTAAAGGCTGCCTGACTCACAATTTTGCCCGACTTCATGCCATTCTCAACTATTTTACTAATCTTAATCGCCTTAGCAAAAGGTTTACCAATGGCAGCCAACATGTAATGGAGGTAATAAGGATCCTGAGCTTGGAGAAAATAGTTAATCATTTATGCCTCTTTCATTGGTGGTTTGACCCTAGCATCCTGCTCTCTCCACTTGATTGCATATTCTTTGAAGCTTTCTGTTGGTTTCTTCTTAATATTGACGAGAGAGGAGCGGTCTGGCACTATATCAATATTGTACTGAAACTGTTGGACAAAATCTTGAGCCATGTTATTCCAAACGTGCCAGTGAGAGATGTCTTGATTTATGAACCACTCTGAAGCAATTCCTGTCAAACTTTCCCCAAAATAAGCCATGAGCAATTCTTCTTTGCCTCCCGCTCTCCTTAATTGGTTACAATACCTCTTCAAATGGGCAACGGGATCACCATGCCTGTCATAATTGTCAAACTTGGGGGTCTTGAAGCCGGGTGGCAAATGAACATGGGGAAACATGCATAGATCGTTAAACGAAACACTCTTGTTGCCTACCAAACCCTGTATGTTTCTCATGGTTTGTTCCAAGCTCTTCATTTTTCTGGTCATTTCCTCTTGTTCCATATTCTTGTTGGGCTTTTCGATCTCAATTGGGAACATGTTATGATGAGTATGCTTGTATGAATCTAGAACCTTGAAAGTCAGTTCGGGAGAGTAATGTTGGGCATCATGAGCATCCAGTTGTGGATCATTATTGGACTTTTAAGCAAGAGCCGGTTGAGGGACAGTGAAAGTATGGACAATGGGTATAGTAGGTGGGTCATTTCTGAGGGGTGCGATTGGAGGACGTAGAATGGATGTACTGGGGATAGTGGGAAGGTTAATGCTCGGACTGAATCCAGGTTGGTACAATGTGTTACTTGTTATGGAGATGGGCACTTGAGTTGAAACTGACACATTATGAAGATTATCCGAAGGCCCTATGGGTAGTGAGGGTGGTGCCTGTCCATTTACCCAGGCTTGGTACACCTCTGCCAATTGTTGCTTCAACACTCTTACTTCTTCAACCAGTCCCGAACCCTGTTCAATCAATTATCCATGGACATCATCATTATCTGACTCATTCTCATTGTTGTTTGCCATTCTACGTTTTCCTTTTGATCTCGTGTTGTAAGGGCGAGTCGCTAGTTTAAACCACAAACCAACCACCTTTGTTTAACTTTATCTTTTAAAATGACAAACAATAAACGTGTTAGAGTTAGGCATTTTGCAGATATTAATCACATATTATATGTCATGCACCTAATGCCATTTTCATTTCTAAAATGATCTTGGAAGGCTTTATGCTTCATCCCGGCTTATTGATTTATTGGTTTATTTTCATATTGAATTTAACGCTCTTTTTATTTTTATTTTTTTCCCCTTTTTTTCCAGATTAATTATGGTTATGATCGCATCCGATGAGGATTGCCTACTTATCATGACATTGTATGAATCAGACCATTACGTAGTTCAGAGGAAAACAATAATAGTTTTTTTTAACAAAACGAAATAATACAATAACAGAAAGGACATTACATTGAAAATGACTTACCAGACTCTAACAAGACTAAAAGACAACGATTTTAATGGTTCAACAATGACTCAAACTAAAACATAACTACTACATGAAAAGTTCTAACAAATACGACTATATTTTAACTCAACAATCTTCTTGCTTTCAACCACTAGAAATTCTGCTCATGGTGGGGCTTGCCCTGGTTGACCCCTCAATGTACGGTACATCCTTTCTAACTCTGCTGCAAGATGACGGGCAAAAGTAGGCGCATGCTCCAAAAAATTCTCATAATCCATCCCTTGGCAGTTTACACAACTTTGAGCGGTATAAACAGCCAAATCATGGACTCGCTCTCTGAAGTACTGAAAATTATGGTCTCAATCTTATAACTGCTGCTGGCGAGTGGTGGCAATCTCCCTTATGTGGCCCTCACGATCTAAGGCCGACTCTAACTGAGCCCGAAGTCTAGCCTGCTCGAGTATCGCCTGAGCCATCTCCCTATCAAAATCTACATGCTGGTATTCTCTGTGGTACCTTCTCATTTCTTCCAACTGTGCATGGAGCTGAGCTTCTGAACGTACCCAATGAGCCTTCTCTCTCTCTCGAATTGAGTCCTCTCTTCTTTAAATTTTATTACTTGGCGATCCTTACTTGATTCGGCCTTCTCATTTAACTGTACGATCTTTTCCTTGGCTTTGTCCAATGCCTTTTCAGTCTTTGCCGGGAGGGAATCATAATCTTGCACCTTTTCCATCAGATTGGCAATGGTTCTTTGGTCTTTCCAACTTCTCACTGGCAGTTCAGAGGCTTTCTTCATCTGTTGAAGTTGGGTACGAAGGGCTTCATTTTTGCGGATCAGACTCTTCTTTTCCCTTTCGGCTTCTTGTTCTTTCAAGTCTTTCTCAAAATTGAGGTTTCTCAGCCTTTCTTCTAAGGCATGAATAGTTGCTTTGTATCCCTTTTCCCGTTCACCCCAGGCTAACCGTTCTTGGATTTTATCATCAAAGGCTTGAACATACGACCTTTTTATGGGCCTTTTGGGCTCTGGCTCATCATCCACGCGAGACCTCTTCCCAAACCATATAGCATAACCTGGATCTACCTCACCTCTAGCAAGATCTGGCACCTGAGTATCATATTTCAAGTAGCGACAACCATTTCAAATATGCTGGATTAAAGCTTCGGTGAGTGGGGCTTTGGGGTGTAGCTCAATCACTTGCACACTCAATTCTTCATCCTCAGGTACTACTTGGTACTTTCCTAGTTGTCTTAGAACTCTGTGTGGCGCATACTGCTGGACACTTCTCAAACCCAATAGCAGCAAATAACTTTTTAGGGCCGACATGTGTATCACCTCTCTTACCCGGAGCCATCCCAAAGTCCACTCAATTTGACTTGCATTTAAAGATCTTAAGTAGGATATCCAGGCTTCCACCCCTTCTGGAGAGTTGTAATCTTTTACTCTCTCTTCGTAACTCTCAATGAAATTGTCCTTGCTAGGACCATAGATCATACACTTGGGGTGAAGTCGGAGATGCTCAATCAACTACATTTGTAATAAAATATTACACCCTTCGAAGAATTTTGCCCCGGACTTACACAAAGTCAACGCCCGATAAATGTATGATAGAATGATCGGGGCAAGAGTGTGATGTTCTTTGGTAGTGAGGACCTGTACAACCTTGGCTATGCGGGTATCAATTGTCCGCTCCTCATTTGGGAAGACCATAATTCCCAGAAACACCACTATGAAGGCGAAGCGACGATGAATCTGCCATGTGTCTTTGTTCCACTTATTGTTAAGGACCTTTTCATGCATTTCAAACCCATTTGGCTGCCCGAACCTAGAGTATAGGAAATAGAAAGAACAACACCCTTCGACTACGTTGGTCTTTCTAATTTGCTTACTAATGTTCAAAAGATAGAAAAATCGGTGTACAGAAAGAGCCCTCGGGAATATGAGCTCCTGGTTTCTCAAATTCCTGCCAAACCCGGAATATCCAGCTATCTCTTCTAAAGTGGGAGTTAGCTCAAAATCGGAGAAGCGAAAGACATTGTGAACAGGGTCCCAAAAATTCACTAGTGCCTTAATCAAATCGTCTCGTGGTTTAATTTGCATAATATCTGTGAGGGCTCCCAGGTGCTTGGTGACCTATTTCTGACCATCTTCTCCTAAATCATACCACCACATCTGAAGCTAAAGTGGAGCCTCGTCTACAACTGTGAATGGTGTGTTCTGGATAGTGCTCATTTTGTACCTGTGGGTGGTTAAGTTTAGGGTTGACACTAGTCTCAAGAGACAGAACCAATGCACTTCTTTTGTAAAACAATCTTTTGTAAATAACTCAATTTTAAGAAAAATCAACGAGAAGAGGGCTATTTTTGCAATTATGACCGAAGAAAGGGTGGCTATTTTTGCAACTATGGCCTCTTCTTACTTTCAAGGATAGCTTTAGGGACGGGGGAGGGGCATTATGGTAAAAGTGATACCCAATTGACAGACACGTTCGTTCTTGCTAGAACAGGCCTTCGATAATTTTGAAGATGTTCTAAGGCTATTCCGACAGGAACGACGTGGGATTAACCGAAGCTAAGTCTGCTTATTTATTTTTTGATAAAAAAAACACTATACACATTTCTTTTCTTCTTTTTTTTTAGTTATTGTTTTTGTAAAAATGGGAGCCGAACCCTATGAAGGTTGCCTACGTATCTCACATCCGGTGAGAATCAAACCCGCGTAGTTCATAAATATTTCAAGAGTAGGATGACACTTTTTGAAAAATTCAGGCTTATTTTGTAATAATCTTTTGGGGTAAATACTGAGATTTTCAAAAGCCGAGTAAATTTTCTCTTTCATACTTTCTTCCTTCTGGTTTTCCCTCAATATTTTTATATTTTTATTTCTATTTTTAGAAACCGGTCAACATGCACAAACCAAATCAAATGTAATGCACAAGTAGCACATAAGATGCATCAGGATGGTCATGTAATTCTCGAGTACACCTGTCCTAGACGGACCCAACCCCTGTGTTGAGTCCCCAAAGTCAAATGCACATGATGCAAACAAACGTTTCTACTAGGGATCCGACATGAGGCTATGTTATTCAAGGTTTAAATCCTAGGGGGAGTGTTTTAGACCTGGCTTACCCAAGCGGACAGCTCGAACCGAGGTGGGGGCAACATACTGGGAGCACGCAAGTCTACCCGGCCTAGTTACTGACCTAGTCTCATTCTAATTGGTATGACTTCTAACAGAAAAGTGGGCCACACGCACGTATGCACCATAAATTCAGAAGACTCATAAAGGAGGCGTAAGAAGACAATTTAATACAGTTCAGATAATATCAAAGCGGTAAATAAGAGGTAATTAGCACATTAGGCCCAAAACTACAGTAATAACATCCGATCATTAAAGCCAAGTATAGATCACATTACAAGCTCGAATTCTGAATCCTGAACAAAACGTTATGGGTTCTTTTCCCCAACAGAGTCGCCAGAGCTGTCACACCTCCTTTTTCCCGGGGTATAGGGGAGTTTTTCCAATTTAAGTGATATTATTCGAAATGAGATTATTTATTTAATCAGAGTCACCACTTGGAATAATTTATGGTGTCCCAAGTCACCAGTTTATTTTAAAATCCCAAATCGTGAAAATTAACTCTGTTTAAGGTTCGCGAAACCAGAAGACCGGGTAAGAAATTCTGTTAATTCGGGAGAAGGTGTTAGGCATTCTCGAGTTCTGTGGTTTTAACACAGTCGCTTTTAATCATACCTGACTTATTTAAATTATTTTAATTATTTATTTTAGAACCTATGTGCATTTTACTTTTTACCGCTTTTAGATTGCTTGATTATTCGTAATTATGAAATTATCTTGAAATGAGTCACTACATGTACTCGTTTTGTCTGGTGTGTCATGAATCATGTCACGCGTACGTGTACAGAATTAATAACACTTTATTATTTTTAAGATTATTTTGCCCAAAGTTGCGCGAACACACACCTTAGTTTTAATTTTGGAATCATAATTATGTCACACGAACGTATACATAATAACGATGATTCAATTAATTAAGAGCGCACCTAAAAGCATACTTGCGTATTCATTGTTTGTTTTTTTGCTATATTTGAGATTGTTGTGAGGCTATGATTTATGGATATGGAATTATTTTGATGAATGAAGTACTTTTGATGGGGTTAAGTGGACTAATAGTTTAGAGCAGGTATGAACATTTATTATCTATGGAAAAAATGGGTTAGCATTATTTATTCGCTATTGGGCCGCCATATGGATACTAAAAGAAATGGGCTTGGAAAATTTCGTCTGCTCCCTATTGCAGCAAAGTAACATGATAAGAATCAATCTAATACCGAAATGGTAAATTAAATCTAAACTCTCGAAATTCCTCTTAGCTCTACAAAAACTATCTAAATTTGAATTATTTAAAAGTTTATTAGATTATCTAACAAAATAAATCATACTTTCCTTGAAGCAAAATGACAGACGTGGTAATGAAACAAACAGTAGTTTGATATGAGCTCACTCAAATAATATGCATATGACATAATACTTCAAAGGTCAAATTCGTTCCAGATCTTGCTAAAACCCCCAACATCCCATCTTGTTTGTTCACCAATATTTTAAAATTTCAAACCGTATAATAATCTAAATACCAACATGAGAACAGATAGATCAAATCACAGATATTTCTATTGGTTTAAAATAACTTAAAAAATCAAACCCCAAATATAATGGGTCATGAAGTAGATTCAATGTTTTTTAAACCAAAAGATGCCACCATGCAAATAGACAATCATTATTCCCCTTAATATTATGCATTATAAACCCATTTAGTAATTCATCTCCAAAAACTAATTCTTCAATATAAACAAATAAACTGAATTATAAAGCCAAATTCATTTCATGCTTTATAACATAATCCAAATCAGACACATCAAAATGGGATAGAAATGATTAAGATATGGATCCAATATTCAAAAGAGTATAAGTGACAAAATTTAAAAGGCAAAGCAAGTAATGAACCTTTAACGTAGAATTCAAAATATCGCCAGTATGAAACTTGAGCAATGATTGCAGAACCGAACCGCGACCGAAGACCTATTTCCTTGACTGTTTTTGTTCTCTATCCTAGGAAGAAAGTGAGTTCCTTCTTTGTGGTATTTTGATGGATGATTCTTTTTATCCGATTCCTCTCCAATGTTCTTTTTCTTTTCTTCATGAGTTTTATTTTTATAAAGAAGAACAATGGTAGTTATCAAGTCTTGTGCCAAGGAGTTGAAGTGAAAACGTGGGATTGAGGTTCAGAAAAGAATTAAGACGTGAGGTGTGGGCTAGAGTAGATTGACGTGAAGGGGAAGGGAATTAGGGTGTTAGTTATATTTTTATCTTTGTGAGATCAAATCACGTGAATATGGAGGTGTATATGAGAGTCATGGGGTGAGTGAAATCTCTTTTAAGTTAAAGTTTATTACTAAACTTTTGGCAAAGTTACGTGAACTTAATTGCTTCTTCTTCTTTCTTTTTTTCTTTTTTGTTTCCTTTTAGAACTAAAATTAAATTAAAATATTTATATAAAAATATTAATTAACTATGTCTGATTAACAACAATAATATATATATCGGAAACAACCTATCTACCCTATGGTAGGAGTAAGGTCTACGTACACACTATCCTCCCTAGACCCCACTAATGGAATTATATGGGTTGTTGTTGTCCCTAAAATATTAACGTTTTTTTATGCCGCTCAATATCCCTTAACATTTAAAATATCATACACCATTTAATGTACGAAGACGTGAAAGGTATATTTCGTTAATTAGAGTCCAAATAAAATTTCGTTAATTAGAGTCCAAATAAAATTAACATATGTTGGTGTCGGCATTTGCTTCGACCAACTCACGTGGTATTATAATTATTGTAGGAAACAAAAATTGAATTTCCTTATAACTAGAATCATGATAATTAATAGTCCTACTCAACTAAAACAATAGCTATTGCTTCGAATTCAATACTCCTTATTATAGTCATCTTATCTTCGTTAAGGTTTAAAATTTTTTTTTTTTATTTTTAAAAAGGTTTAATTTGTGGTATGTANAAACTTTTGGCAAAGTTACGTGAACTTAATTGCTTCTTCTTCTTTCTTTTTTTCTTTTTTTGTTTTCTTTTAGAACTAAAATTTAATTAAAATATTTATACAAATATAATAATTAACTAAGTCTGATTAACAACAAAAAAAGATATATATATATATATATATAATTTAATTACACTAAAACAAATACCACAACTTATTCAAATTCTAATTAAACGAAACCATTTAGTTTTGTAAATTTTCTTTTTCTGTTTACAAATGGAAATAAAATTTGTACTACAAGCATGTGAATATTTTTGTAATTCTTTTTAATTAATTTGTTTTTCTTTTAAAACTAAAACCTATTAAGAGTAAGATAAAAGTTTAAAATATTATATTAGACCTTAAAGAAATATTTACACTAAAATAGTATAAAATTTGGGTGTGGTCAAAAATTAGTTGTTCACAGCCACCACATCACTGTTCCATCTTACCACGCACGTACCCGGGGTGATCCCACATCACCCTATTCCGTGTAAATTGTATAGGCCTAACAACACAACATAATTAAAAATCATTACTTCAACCTTTGCCCATAAACCTTGAAATTCAATTTCCAACATTCAGAATTTCTTTTCAAGATGTCAATCTCACATCAACACGCTGTATGAGTCTGAACTAGCTGTATTGAGCCATAACCATTACTCCAGATATAATCACTTAACATACTACACAACTCGCATACTCGCAACACCATTTTCTATCGCATTAACTACTCAAAGGTAACCCGGTAATAGTATTAAATCACATATTAAACAAAACCTCATTCTAAAACTTTTGCACACTGCTGATAATGAAAGAAACACGCAGAAATCTCAAGACCCCTTATCATATCAACAAGTAATTGAGCTCTCGCGCCCCAACCAGAACCATAATCACTTTCTAAGCCGAATTTCAATATTATCTTTCCGAATGTACTGTTTCAAACCTGATAGTACTCATTCTACGTCCAATGACCTTATATTATTAAACACAACTATCCCACAGACACGCACATCAATATAACTCAAGCCACAACTGCGCAATCTGTGTACCCAAATATGGGAGATGTCTCAAGGAAGAGAACATATCTCTTACTTCTTTTCAAGAGGAAATCACAATACACAACACGTTCTCCACACCGGTAAAAAAGTATCCGATACAAACCATGGTAGAAACCATCATGAATACTTTAAAATCCATCTGCACATAACCAAGCCCTTAGAACTAAATTTATCCAACTCGGCCAAACCACGTAGGTCACCAAACCCAAAAATATTACCATCAAAATATTTGTAAAGTCTCACCACATCATAGTTACCCCTGTAAATACCACAACTGAAATTACTCACTCTGAAAATACCTTACTTGAGTCTAAGGCCGTTTCATTCACCTTCCTGATACCGAAATATAAAATCCATAATGATATACAAAAATGACATAACTCTCGATACCATCCAACTTAAATCTCAGATTTTAGCCATAAACAAATCCGTCAAAAATTCTCAATTGTTACATATTAAGTCTCAAATCCATTAGAAATTTCTCGAGAGTCACCCCATTTATTCAAATCCACATTACATCGCCCAAATGGTCCAAAAGACACGTGCCCCATTAGCACAACAACACTCCAAGAAGCAACTCTACTTTAATACCACATATCAAATTCATACTCCGTGAGCATTACATAATTCATAAATAACAACTCACTCATCCCACGATTTTCATATACTCATAAGTGCAATATAACCTGTATCCAGGAATTTCCTTATTCGACTCATCCTCGATCTCAACTTCTGCAAGTCATAACTAACCCACCAGTATGCCTCTGCCCAAAACTAAACCATTACATATAACCATGAAATTGAATTATAAATTGCAGGCTCCCCCGCTTGGCTCAAATTCATAGATTAAAACATTCCATAACTCATAATATCAATACTTTATTGCTGCCATAATGCCACAGTCAGTTCAACAAAACTTCTTCTCAAACTCATGCAATGCAAATCATAAATAAAATACCCCAAATCATCCGCTAAGCTCGCAATCATTCTCTTGACACTCAAATCAACTTTCTCAGCCAGATTCAAATTCAAATCTCCACACATACGCCCTGCTGGCAGAAAAGAAACTCTCCACTCACATATAAGGAACATACTTACATAGATTACTCTCCAGGAGATAACCCATCTCCTTAGCCTCAAATTGGCATCTTGTTATTTCTTTTCACAGCCACAATTAATATGCAATCACTTAATCTATCTGAGTCCAAACTCATTAACCAGACATGAGATATTAATTTGTCCCAAAATTTAACAATCGTGAAAGATCTTTCAAAACATTCACACTCGAGATTGTACGCCACATCAAAATGAAAATCAAGCACCCAATGGCCTTTCCTTTACATTTCACAGAAACACTTCTGGTCACATTCAAATCGTCTTAACACATCCCGCAATTACATCATACTCATCACAAATCCATTCCATCGCTCAAAGAGCCATAAATTCCACTCGTAGGGGCATTATCGAACATATGAGTCCAAATGTACAGGTTACAACTGAAGCAACCTAGCCAAAGTTGTGGTCTAAACCTGGCCTCAAGTCCTCTAGACTGACCCATCACCAAAACACATAACACATCTCAAACATCGTTAGTAGAATCACAAGCTGGTGATATACAACTGATATCGAGCGCTCATGTGCGCATACGAATGCGTGGAAGGGATTCAAGGATTTATGTTCCAAGCTGAATCAATTCTGCATGATAGAATACATGAAAGTGAAATTTTCTTAAGGGTTTTTCAAGGTCTCAAAGTTAAGTACGGACGTCTATGTACCGATCCGCAAGACTCTACTAACCTGCTCATGACTCGTGAGACCTATGTAACCTAGGCTCTGATACTAATCTGTCACGACCCAAAAGCCTAACCTGTCGTGATGGCGCCTATCGTGGAACTAGGCAAGCTGTCTCATTCCAAAACAAACTGATATTTTCATTTCAAGGATAATTTCAAGGCTATTTAGCGTAAAAAACTTCGTAAAGGAGTTCAAATCAGAACAAA
>AWOL01S0030373.1:0-10858 GCA_000715115.1 Nicotiana otophora
ACCCAGGATGCTTCACCATACTATGCTCGTTGGGGAGTGAGAAATTCGATAAGGCGCGATTATGGTGCATCAATAAGTCTAATGCCTCTGTCTATATTTAGGAAGCTGGAAGGTGAGCTTGGAGTGATCAATTTAATACCAGTGTCCCTACAACTGGCTGACCAGACCATCATTTTACAATAGGGAATCATCGAGGATATTCTAGTGCGGGTGGACAAATTTGTGTTTCCAGTAGACTTTATTATAGTGGATATGGAGGTGAACAAGGAGGTGCCTCTAATTCTAGGGAGGCCATTTTTATGTACAGGCAGATCTATCCTCGATATCTATGAGGGGAAGCTTATACTTAGAGTGGGTAATGAGAAAGTGGTGTTCCAGGTGAAGAGGATGATGAAATACCCAAGTGATGAGGCGTCCGCCTACTTGTGCTTCAAGCTAGACAAGATTATGATGGATAATCTATAGAGGTGTATTAATCAGTCTAGCACAGTGGAGGATGAAGATCCTGAATAAAGATAGTGGATGAAGTTCTTGAAACTGAGGATCAAGTGGTTGACGAGGAGGAACTAAAAGAGGAGGCTTCTAAGCCTAATTTGGAATTGAAAGTCCTCCACACTCACTTGAAATATGCTTTTATTAAAACTAACAATTTTCCTGTGATTATTTCTGCTGACTTGACAGGTACACAGGAGCAAAAGCTGGTGGAGCTGCTGAAAAAGCACAAGAAGGCCATTGGCTAGAGTATAACTGATATCCAAGGAATCTGTCCAGCCATTTGCATGCACAAAATTCTGTTGGACGAAAATAGCAAGCCAATGGTGCAACCCCTACGCAAGTTGAACAAATATTTGGAGGAGGTAGTGCACAAGGAGATCATCAAATTGCTAGATGCATGGGTGATCTTCCCCATCTCTGATAGCCAATAGATTAGTCCAGTGCAAGATGTACCTAAGAAGGGGGCATAACATAGATAACCCGTGATTTCATTTTTCCAGTTTCTGTATAAGATATAAATTACAAGGTGAAATGATAATAATTACTTGAACTACAATAATGAACATCCAGTAAGAACCCCTAAAGCCTAGTGTCAAAAGTACATGAGCATTTACTAATGAGTACAACAACAATACAACATCTATCTAGAATGTATATAAGACATGATAAAATAAATAGTACGATGGAGACTCTGTGGACTGTGATGCGTAGCTTGGAATGCAACTCACATGAAGTCTCCTGAACAGCTGGGCCTACGCGTCAAAATGATCATCAAATGAACCTGTCAGATGCTGCACATTTAATGCAGAAGTTCAGTATGAGTACGTAAATCAACGCGTACCTAGTAAGTATCTTGCCTAACCCTAGAGAAGTAGTGATGAGGGGTCGACATCCACACTTACTAGTGGTCCAATACATTAATATAGTAAATCATAAACAGATAAGAGTACAACAATAGTAGTGAGGTAAATCTGTAACTAACACAATTTTCCAATTTTTCTTTTAACCATATCAATTTCTTAATCTCGTATTCTATCTCAACAACTCGGAAATATCAAGTGCCAACAACAAACAAATAAGAAAGACCATATAAAATGCAAGGCATCAGTGGAGGGAAAATCTCGCAGATATTCAGACTGCTGGCGATATAACACATGATTATGGTGAGGTAGTACAGCCAGATCTCAGAAAGAGTATGATACTGCTGAGGCGATCGACCCGATCCCATCACTACCGAGGGTCGAGCGGCACGAACCATAGATGCATCTATTATACTACCGAGGCGAACGACCCACTCCCATGAGAGTNCATTGGCTAGAGTATAACTGATATCCAAGGAATCTGTCCAGCCATTTGCATGCACAAAATTCTGTTGGACGAAAATAGCAAGCCAATGGTGCAACCCCTACGCAAGTTGAACAAATATTTGGAGGAGGTAGTGCACAAGGAGATCATCAAATTGCTAGATGCATGGGTGATCTTCCCCATCTCTGATAGCCAATAGATTAGTCCAGTGCAAGATGTACCTAAGAAGGGGGCATAACATAGATAACCCGTGATTTCATTTTTCCAGTTTCTGTATAAGATATAAATTACAAGGTGAAATGATAATAATTACTTGAACTACAATAATGAACATCCAGTAAGAACCCCTAAAGCCTAGTGTCAAAAGTACATGAGCATTTACTAATGAGTACAACAACAATACAACATCTATCTAGAATGTATATAAGACATGATAAAATAAATAGTACGATGGAGACTCTGTGGACTGTGATGCGTAGCTTGGAATGCAACTCACATGAAGTCTCCTGAACAGCTGGGCCTACGCGTCAAAATGATCATCAAATGAACCTGTCAGATGCTGCACATTTAATGCAGAAGTTCAGTATGAGTACGTAAATCAACGCGTACCTAGTAAGTATCTTGCCTAACCCTAGAGAAGTAGTGATGAGGGGTCGACATCCACACTTACTAGTGGTCCAATACATTAATATAGTAAATCATAAACAGATAAGAGTACAACAATAGTAGTGAGGTAAATCTGTAACTAACACAATTTTCCAATTTTTCTTTTAACCATATCAATTTCTTAATCTCGTATTCTATCTCAACAACTCGGAAATATCAAGTGCCAACAACAAACAAATAAGAAAGACCATATAAAATGCAAGGCATCAGTGGAGGGAAAATCTCGCAGATATTCAGACTGCTGGCGATATAACACATGATTATGGTGAGGTAGTACAGCCAGATCTCAGAAAGAGTATGATACTGCTGAGGCGATCGGCCCGATCCCATCATAATATGTACACTACCGAGGGTCGAGCGGTACGAACCATAGATGCATCTATTATACTACCGAGACGAACGGCCCGCTCCCATGAGAGTGTGGTACATAATCCTGCCGAGGCATTCGACTCGCTCCACAAGAAAGGAAAGGAAGTATCGAATTACAAGACACGAGCTTACGATACAATATATGAATACAAGGTGAGAATAACATTAACCATTTCTCAAATAACTTGCCAACAATTCAATGTAATAAGGCTCGGCCTAATACTCCATCTATTCCAGTTTATGTGAATCTATTTTATTTTTGGTTCTTTCCAAAAAGAATGACCCCTTTCTAAATTTGGTAACAATTTAGCTTAAACTTATAATTCTACCCTTAATGAGAAATTTGTATAACCACACAAATACTCTGGACTCATTTTTGACTTGTTTAGGACCGCATATTACAAACGTCTTCATATTTTCTTTAACTTTGTGCCCAATCAAACAGGTTCACATAAATTGGAACGGAGGGAGTATTTATGTATATATTTCTAAATTATGTTCAATTATAATTTCAATTAATTAAGTCAGCAGAATGAGTTCAAATATTTTAAATATTACATGGTAAAGTCCTAAGTCTACCCGGACATAAACATGCTTTAGCTACGCACGAACTCTCATCACTTCGTGCATACGTAGCACCCATACTAACAGCACATAACAATTAAATCACCTAGGGAGTAGTTTCCCACTCACAAAGTTAGACAAGAGACTTACCTCGCTTCGAAGTTCCATAACCGACTCCAACGCCACTCTAACACTCAAATCTAAGCCAAACAT
Organism: Nicotiana otophora; assembly: GCA_000715115.1. NCBI lineage: Eukaryota > Viridiplantae > Streptophyta > Magnoliopsida > Solanales > Solanaceae > Nicotiana > Nicotiana otophora. The sequence goes on from AWOL01S0030373.1 coordinate 3,613, forward strand.
TTCAAAACTAGTCAAAGAACATGCAAATGAATCAAAATATACTCCAATACTTACAATTTAACAATTTATAACAATTCCCAGCTCTGCTCGAAAAGTCAATAAAGTCAACCCTAGGGCCTACATGCCCGAATTCTGAAATTTTTCGAAGAGAAACTTTACCCATAACATTACGGACCCAAATATATGATTTATTCCCAATTCCATGTCCAATTTCGTGGTAAAATTAAAAATAGCAATTTCTAGGTTTCTTTCAAAATCTCACATTTGTTTTACTAATTTTCATGTTTAAATCCACATATAATCCATGTATTTCACTAACATTATGTGGGAATTACTTACCTTGCATTGGTTGATGAAAATCTCCCCTTGAAGCTCTCCAAAAATCGCCCAAGCCAAGAAATAAAGAAAGCAAATGGGCCAAATCCTGTATAAAAATCAAGTCTGCCCAGAGCTGCCTCGCTTCTGCGGTCCCATGGTCGCTTATGCGACAGCCGCTTTTGCGGCATCAAGCTCGCACCTGATCTAGCCAAGGTCGCCAACCGCATCTACGACCCCTCCAGCACTTCTACAATATCTCATCCGCAAGTGCAGTTTCGCTTCTGCAGAAACTCGACCGAATCTGCGGTCCTAGCCTTCCCCCCAGCAAATCCACTTCTGCGCTAGCATGGCCGCTTCTGCGAAGTCCCATCTCCGCCCCTGCAAGTGTGATTGCATTAGTACCTAGGCCCTTCAGCAATGCAATCAAGCAACAACGTGATCCGCGACTCGCCCGATACACACCCGAGGCCCCTGCGACTTCGTCCGAACTTACCAACAAGTCCCAAAACATGAAACAAACCTGCTCGAGGCCTCAAATCATACATGCTCGAACCTGCTAAGCAGGATAAGGAACACAAATCAATACTTGCAATGATACAATAATAACAACAATATTTAACAGGAAGTAGTCAAGTAATAATGCCGTAGAGTAAGCTTGACACAGTCTAAGTCCAGTGAAACCAAATAAGGAAAAACCAGCAACAACTCAATAAGAACTACTGCTTTCACACTAGGTCTGTTCAAGCATTTCCACGAGGTACCGAACCTCATAATCACAACATACGGGTCCTAATTCATGAACCCTAATCGCTCGGCATCTTGTGCCCACATTACAACTCATAATCGCACAGACGAATCACATGCCAATAAAACATTCCTCACGCAGAAAGCAAGTAGACAAGAGTTCATACAATGGTTAATAACGTCAGGAGTCCTCTTTTAAAACCGATATGGGTGATTAAACTACGTGTATGCTTGTGCAAATGTCCTACCACAATTCCAGTCAACAAATAAGAGAAGAGATAATGAATGGCACATAAGAAATGATCACCACAGAATATATAGTGTAAATAAGACAACAATGAAGTGGACATTACGACAAGCACAATAAGATTAGCTATATAGATATGAGCAAATAGAGCAACACATAGGAAATCAATTAGTAGTATGCTAAGGAAAACAACAATAAAAGACAAGTGCACAGAAAAGGGAAAATGACAATAGAGCCCTCCGGAGGTACCCCCTCGTAGTCTCAAATAGTAAAATGAATCATAACTTTCCTTATATCACTGCGGAAGCCATTATATTTAGTTTTTGAAAATTATTTTTCTCGAAATAGCATCTCGGGTTTTAACCCACATATCACACTGCATGGCTTCTAGTAGTTCACCTACTAGCCATGCGTTTCAAGCTCACCTTATCTCACCACATGCGTTTCAACACACAGACGTTATACCATCGCATGCGTATCAATAACAACAGCACCACAGAAACCTCGTGCAACACAACAACAACCGCACGGTAGAAACCTCGTACAACACAATAACAATCGCACGTCAGAAACCTCGTTCAACACAATAACAACCGAACGGCAGAAACCTCATGCAAACACAATAACAACCGCACGCCAGAAATCTCGTGCAAACAACATAACAATTCTCTCAACAAAACACGTATGCCAAAATCATAACAACTCAAATAAATGACTTTCACAACGTGTGTTCATATTCCAAAACATTTTCTCAAAACAGTTTAAATATCAAAACCAAGTATAGCCCTTGGCTCAACAACACCGAATACAATAACAACAACAACAAAAACACGCGAATACGGCAAGTAAATCAACACAAGAACTTCAGAACACAAAGAAACGGAGAACGAACTCACAAGGAAAGGCACAACAGGGAAATAATAGTCTCAACAAGAATAGTTCAACAAGGAAGAGATAATGTGTAGCAATGATTCCACGAAAATGCAATTTGATACGTCAACAATGAAAGAGATAACAAACTTCCATTAAGGTTAAGTAATTACGAAAGAGGTAATAATGATTTCAATTAAGGTTAAGCAATTACGGAAAGATACTAATTATTTCAATTAAGGTTAAGAAATTAGTTAAGGATATTATGGCAATAGAAGGGGCAACAACTTCAGTCAAGGAACATAAGAGTTTAATCGACAATAAGGGAAGAACATGAAGCATTTAATTTCAATTAAGACACGTAAGGGTGAAACAAATAAATGGGGAGGGGGGATTTAATGGGAGGGATTTAACATAACAAAAAAATTTCATATCTAATGATCATAAGAACCTAAGAGCCCTAAACGGTTAAATTTCACAAATAAGCCCAAGCACGTACTCGTCACCTTGCGTACACGGGCTTCACCTAGCACAATTAGTACCACAAACTCAAAACCTAAGGGATATTCTCCCCACACAAAGTTAGGCAAGATACTTATCTCAAAGAAGCTAGACAAGTACTCTAAAATAATTTTCTCGAGTGAAACAACCTCCGAATGGCTCAAATCTAGCCATAAATAATTTCAATTCATGAATAAAACTCATAGAAAATATTTTTGGATAATAAAATTTCAATCTCTAACAAGAACTAAAAGTCAAACCCCCGGGCCCGCATCTCGAAACCCGATCAAAATTATAAAATTCGAACACTCATTCGATAATGAGTTAAACCATACAAGAATCACCAAATTTCGATATCAATTCGTCCTTCAAATCATCATTTTATATTGAAAGATTTTTTTTTTAAATTCCCATTTTTCTCAAATCAAAACACTAATTATAAGGTAAAAGTAAAGATGAAATCAGGGAATAAAATAAATTTCAAGTGAAAAATACTTACCCCAATGATTTGTTTGAAAAACCCACGAAGAATCGCTCAAAATCGAGCTCTACAAGTCAAGATATGATAAAAATGGCCAAACTCTCGATTTTGAAAAAATATATTCCGCTGCCTAGGTATTTATACATCGCGATCCCGGAAATTCAATTGCGATCGCGAAGATGGAAAGACTACTGTCCAACAATTATGCTACGCGATCACGAATAGATAAATGTGATCGCGAAGAAGGGAACTCTGATGGCCCAAGGACTAAACTACCCGATTGCGTGAGGTCACATGCGATCACAAAGGAGAAGGAGGGAATTACGAGCTGTTACAGCCGTGCTAAGCGAACATGTAACATGAAATGCGAACGCGAAGAAGGGTACGCGATCGCGGTCTGTAGCATACGAATACGAAAAACAAATATTTCCTGCTTCCAAAATTATACTACATGAACGCGGAGGAGTTGGCGCGAACGTAATGAAGAAAACCAGATACCAGCAAATTAGCAGTCCAACAACATGGATAATGGACCGTAGCCCATCCGAAACACACCCGAGGCCCACTGGGACTTCGTAAAAACATGCCATCAAGTTCCATAACATACCACAGACTCACTCAAGGTCTCAAATCATATCAAACAATGTCGAAACTACGAATCACGCCATGAATCGAACGTATGAACTTCCAAAGCTTCTAACATCTAAAACTCGCACCGAAATATATCAAATCAACCCGGAATGATGTCGAATCTTGCATGCAAATCCCAAATGACATAAAGAAGATAATCCAACTCTAATAATCGTATTTCGACCACGATATCACCAAAATCAATTCTCGGTCAAACCTTCAACCTTCCAAAACTTCAACTTTCCAAGTTTTGCCGAAACTCTTCAAATTACCCTACGGACCTCCAAATCTAAATCTGGATGCACACCTAAGTCCAAAATCACCATACGAAGCTATTGGAATCATCAAAATATCATTTTGGAGTCGTATACAATAAAGTCAAGCTACGGTCAACTCTTACCGTTTAAACTTCTAAAACACGAATCCTTCTTCCAAATCAATCCTGAATCATCCGAAATTCGAACTCGACCACACACGCAAGTCATAACACATAATACGAAGCTGGTTGAGACCTTAAGCTGCCGAACGTGACGCTAATTCTCAAAATAACCGATCGGGTCGTTACATAGACTCTCCTATTTATAGGCGAATTATGATACTGTATTCATAAATACAGTAGGAGAATATAGTCGCGTAGCAGCGAAATTTACGTAAAATTAATTTTGCTGTGTTAAACTAGGAGTGATATATGCTAATTGATCCNTAAATTTCACAAATAAGCCCAAGCACGTACTCGTCACCTTGCGTACACGGGCTTCACCTAACACAATGATTACCACAAACTCAAAACCTAAGGGGTATTCTCCCCACACAAAGTTAGGCAAGATACTTACCTCAAAGAAGCTAGACAAGTACTCTAAAATAATTTTCTTGAGTGAAACAACCTCCGAATGGCTCAAATCTAGCCATAAATAACTTCAATTCATAAATAAAACTCATAAAAAATATTTTCGGATAATAAAATTTCAATCTCTAACAAGAACTAAAAGTCAAACCCACGGGCCCGTATCTCGAAACCCGACCAAAATTATAAAATCCGAACACCCATTCGATAATGAGTTAAACCATACAAGAATCACCAAATTTCGATATCAATTCGTCCTTCAAATCATCGTTTTATATTGAAAGATTTTTTTTTTTTTAAATTCCCATTTTCCTCAACTCAAAACACTAATTATAAGGTAAAAATAAAGATGAAATCATGGAATAAAATAAATTTTGAGTGAAAAATACTTACCCCAATGATTTGTTTGAAAAACCCACGAAGAATCGCTCAAAACCGAGCTCTACAAGTCAAGATATGATAAAAATGGCCAAACTCTCGATTTTGAAAAAATATATTCTGCTGCCTAGGTATTTATACATCGCGATCCCAGAAATTCAATTGCGATCGCGAAGATGGAAAGACTACTGTCCAACAATTATGCTACGCGATCGCGAATAGATAAATGTGATCGTGAAGAAGGGAACTCTGATGGCCGAAGGACTAAACTACCCGATTGCGTGAGGTCACATGCGATCACAAAGGAGAAGGAGGGAATTGCGAGCTGTTACAGCCGTGCTAAGCGAACGTGTAACATGAAATGCGAACGCGAAGAAGGGTACGCGATCGCGGTCTGTAGCATACGAATACGAAAAACAAATATTTCCTTCTTCCAAAATTATACTACACGAACGCGGAGGAGTTGGCGCGAACGTAATGAAGAAAACCAGATACCAGCAAATTAGCAGTCCAACAACATGGATAGTGGCCCGTAGCCCATCCGAAACACACCCGAGGCCCACTGGGACTTCGTAAAAACATGCCATCAAGTTCCATAACATACCACAGACTCACTCAAGGTCTCAAATCATATCAAACAATGTCGAAACTACGAATCACGCCATGAATCGAACGTATGAACTTCCAAAGCTTCTAACATCTAAAACTCGCACCGAAATATATCAAATCAACCCGGAATGATGTCGAATCTTGCATGCAAATCCCAAATGACATAAAGAAGATAATCCAACTCTAATAATCGTATTTCGACCACGATATCACCAAAATCAATTCTCGGTCAAACCTTCAACCTTCCAAAACTTCAACTTTCCAAGTTTTGCCGAAACTCTTCAAATTACCCTACGGACCTCCAAATCTAAATCTGGATGCACACCTAAGTCCAAAATCACCATACGAAGCTATTGGAATCATCAAAATATCATTTTGGAGTCGTATACAATAAAGTCAAGCTACGGTCAACTCTTACCGTTTAAACTTCTAAAACACGAATCCTTCTTCCAAATCAATCCTGAATCATCCGAAATTCGAACTCGACCACACACGCAAGTCATAACACATAATACGAAGCTGGTTGAGACCTTAAGCTGCCGAACGTGACGCTAATTCTCAAAATAACCGATCGGGTCGTTACATAGACTCTCCTATTTATAGGCGAATTATGATACTGTATTCATAAATACAGTAGGAGAATATAGTCGCGTAGCAGCGAAATTTACGTAAAATTAATTTTGCTGTGTTAAACTAGGAGTGATATATGCTAATTGATCCTCTTTCCGTTATGAAATAGCTGAACTCCCTTATTTTTAGGCAAATATTCCGCTATTGTATTCATGAATACAGTAGCGCAAATACAGTTAATACAGTTGTACAGCTTGAAACCCCTATTTTTAGGCTAATTCCGCTACTGTATTCATGAAGACAGTAGCGTGAATACAACTAAATAGTAGTTATAGGAGTAGTTATGTATATGGTAGTTATATGAAGTTAAGATTACTAAACAATATTGGTTTCTAATTTTTTTTTTCTATTTTCTATGTGGGACTTTGTTCACACACACCCAACATCTTGAAGATTTTCAACTATGGAGAAGTTCTACATATATTTTTATTTATTTAATTATGATCATTAAAGTCCTTTTTCTTACTTTTTTAGAAATCTCATTCAATCCAAACCAATATTAACTTATATAATGATCTTAAGATATACTTCTTTCATTTCGATTTACATGGTACCATTTAAATTTCGAGATTCAAATGAGTCACTCTTAGAGCGTAATTTTTTCATATATCTGTTAAATATCTTGAATTATTAATTATTGTAATGTGGCTCCCATTGATGACAAGATACGGAAAGCGAGGCTTAGATGGTTCAGACATGTTCAGAGGAGAAGCCCAGATGCTCCAGTACGGAGGTGTGAGCAGCTGGTTGTGGATGGCACGAGAAGAGGTAGAGGGCGACCTAAGAAATATTGGGGAGAGGTGATCAGGTAGGATATGGTGAGGCTCCAGATTTTCGAGGACATGACACTTTATAGGAAGATGTGGAGGTCGAGTATTAGGGTTGTAGGTTAGGAGGTAGTTGAGTCGTGCCTTACTTCGTACCATTGTGGGACTAGCCATTTAGGGGTTTTGTCTAAGATAGCTAGTGCCAATATTGTGACTTACTATTTCGC
>AWOL01S0030373.1:13932-26848 GCA_000715115.1 Nicotiana otophora
ATATATATATATATATATATATATATCATCGTAGATTTGCTACTGAAATTTCTTTGACGGGAGAATAGGAAATAAAAAAAATGAATTCTAAGGGAAAGGGGAAAAATTATCAGAAAATTAATTAAAAGTAAGCATCAACTCAGTGAAAGCTTTTTTTGATAAGCAGGGATCTTTATATATATAAGATTACGAAATAGAGTTTACAAGGTTAGCAGTGTCTAAAGGGACATTACCTACTTGGCTATTACACGAGCTACTAATGTCACGTAGGACATTTTTATTTTCAAAGGATGCAAGCCTAGTGCAAACATCTTTGCTAATGTTTTTAACAAGATAGATAGAGCCAACATAGTCTGAGGATAAAGCAGCGGTTACAAAAAGTGGCGGATGGTGCATAATATCGAGATCCCTGCCATTATTTACACTAACAACATTCTTAGCCAGCTTGTGTGCTGGCTCGTTGGCCTCTCTGAAGTTGTACCGGATTGTTTGAACTTTCATCTGGATCATCAATAACCTGCATTCATGAATAATGTTGTTAAGGAATGATTTATTATTCTCTAAGCAGCTAATGACATCCGTTGAGTCTGACTCCACTTCTAAGTTGGTGAAACCTTGTTTCATTGCTAGGCGTAGGCTCATTTTTAGTGCCATCAACTCAGCATGCAAGGGGGATAGGCCTGGTAGAGACCCTTGGAATCCAAGCACCCACTGACCCCTATTGTCCCTGAATAGGCCACCAATGCCACAAAGGGATGTGCCCTCTTAAAAGGATCCATCAATGTTAAGCTTAATATGGTTGCGAGTGAGTTTTAACCATTTTACTGAGATGGGAATGTTTTGTGGTGGCAGAGCTTTCTTGTCCGTGAGTAGTTTATATTCCACAGCTTGTTTGTGAGTATACTGAACGAAGGTTTTGATCGTAGTGTTATTAAACAAGTTATTGTTTCCATTGACCCAAATAGTCCATATAACAAATGGAAACATTTCTTTCCAATTAATGAAGCCATCTTTAGTGTAAAATTATGATAGTAGATATTTGTCAACCAATTACTAGTATCATTCCATTTATCCATATCTAGGCCTAAGTGAAGCCATAGATCCTTCACAGCTAGGCAATGCATGAAGATGTGGGTAATGGTTTCCTTATGATTTTTACAGAAGGGGCATGTAGGGTCAATGTTTATGTCAATATGATTTAAGTAGCTTCTAGTAGCAAGCCTGTCGTGGTAACATTTCTATATAAAACATATTAAATTATTGGGACAATTCATTTCCCAAATCCAAGCGAAGTCCTTAGCTTTATTTGGTTGAGTGTCTAAAAGATTATATCACGATTTGCTAGTAAAATTACCATTAGTGGTTAGTGACCAAATAGGGGTGTCACAAATATTGGAGTTAGGAGTAGTGGCTTTTATTTTATTGATTAAGGTAGGTTGAGGGTCCATGGATAATTTTGATAAGTCCCACTGATTATTAATCCAAATATCCTTAATGGCTAGCATATTATCATTTTGAGTTAGGGAACCATAGATGCATTGGCACAATGGTGGAGATTGGTGGATCCAACGATTATTCCAAACACTGAGATTTGATAAATTATGGGGCAGCCACAAGATACCTTTGCTATAGATATTCCTCCCTGGATAAGGCTATACCAAATAAAAGAAGAGTTCTTAATATTTTTCTTAGTAGCATGTAGCCCATGGATCACTTTTGCCCAAGCGGAATGTGTGTTAGTGAGAAGTCTCCAAAAAAGGTTTGCTAAGTTAACAATACTTTTACTCTTGACTGAATGTATTCCTAATCCGCCTTCCTTTTTATGTTTGGTGATGGTGCCCCAATTGATAAGGTGAAGTTTTTTGGAAGTGGCATTTAGTACCCCATAAGAAATTTTGTTGGATTTTGTCTATATTTTTATGAATCTTTGAAGGCAATAAGGTATACTGCATAATGTGGTTTGGGAGAGAATTTAGGCACGAGGTAGCCAGGGTGCACTTGTCTGCTATTGTAAGACAACTTGTTTTCTAATTTGCTAATCTTGCATGCATATTATCAATTACAAATTGGAAGTCAGGTGCTCTAGGTTTCGAGATAGTAATAGGGAAGTCTAAGTATTTTCCAAATGTATAACTAATGTTGATGTTAAGAACATTTGAGATATTGGAGCAAATAATTTTGGGGTAGTGTTTGGAGATTATGATTTTTGATTTTGCCCTATTAATGGTCTGTCCCGATAAGGAGCAAAATAGATCAAGGCAATGCTTAATCGTATTTATAGATTTCTTATTGATCTGGGCCATAAGGGTAAGATCATCCGCGAAGAACAAGTGTGATAATTAGTAATTATTTTTCCGTATAGTTATTAGATCCCAGCATCCCATATCAACCTTGTGATTGATGAGCGTGGAAAGCATCTCCATACAAAGGATAAATAAGTATGGGGACATCAGATCACCTTTCCTGATACCCTAGAAGGGGCAAAGTAATCAGTTCTAGAGCCAATAACGAGGATAGTTATTTTGCTAGATGAAACACAATTCATAATAAGCTTAGTGATGTTGGTGGAAAATTTAAAGAAAGTTAGAGCTATATAAATGAAGGACCATTCGAGACGATCAAAAGCCTTTTCTAGGTCGATGTTAAGGAACATATTATATTTTTTATCACGGTATTTATTCATTTTGAGAAAGAGTTCTTGAATAATTATGGCATTATCACAAGCTTTCCTATTGTTTAGAAAACTAGATTGAAAGGGACTAATGAGGTTGTTTAAGAAGGGTTTCAAATGATTTGTAATGACCTTTGTAATGATTTTGTAAATAGTGTTACATAGTCCTATAGGCCTGAAATTTTTAAGTTGTTAGCGTTAGGAATTTTGGGGATAAGACATACGAGTGTGTCATTTATGACATCAGGAATTTTCCTACTTTTGAAAGCTTCTTGGCATAGGTTAATAACTGAGTTCCCTACTATGTTCTAATATTTTTGGAAGAAAAAATGATGAAGACCATCCGTCCTGGAGCTTTGTAAGGTTTAAAGGAAAAACAAGCCTTGATAATTTCAGAGTTAGTGATGGGATTATCCAACGAGGATAGATCAGTATTGTTATAGCTTTTTGGGTCATATTTTATAGCATTCCAATCACTAGAGACATGAGAAGTTGTGAAAATGTTAATCTCTAGTATGATTGTAGATGGCTCCAGGATCATCAATCCAGTTGTTATTATCATCTTTAAAGTAAATAATTTTATTTCTTATTTTCCTATTAGTGGCAATAATATGGTAAAATTTTGTATTGTCATCTCCCTTGTTGAGCCAATGGATTCTAGAACGGAGTTTCCAGTAGTCTTCTTCCACTTTCAGAATGTTATTGAAATAAACTTTTAGAGATGCTTCTAAGTTTTGGAGGAAGCTGCTCGACTGATAAGCAACGGAATTTTGAATGCCATTGAGTCTGGCGAGGATACGTTTTTTATTCTAAAAATGTCTACAAAAATATTATTTTCCAAATAATGACATTTTCTTTAAAGGTTGAAGTAGCCATGGTCTAGTGGTTGTTACACCATGCAGAAGTTACCACATCTTTAAATTGGGGGTGTTTGCACCAAAAGGGTTCTAGACGGAATGGTTTAGGAAATTGATTGGCTTTTTTCGGTATAAGGTTTATGAGTAAAGGATTATGATCCGAGTGGGTTTTGGAAAGGAGTTATTGAAGCATTGGGAAAAGTTTGGATCCATTGGTCGTTACCAAAGACCTTGTCAAGGCGTTACATAATGAGACTATTGTTACTAAATCTATGATTAGAACAAGTGTATTTGATACCTTTGTATCCAAGGTCAAGTAAATTACAATAGTTAAGGCTAGACCATAGCTTAAATACACGCCTACGGTTTAAAGGTCTACCTCCTGACTTTTTATTAGCCCTAAAAATATCATTAACAATCACCCCTACTAGCCATGACCCTTTATAGTGATCCGCTATACTTTCAATAGTTTTCCACAATTGACTCTAGTAAGTGAATTAGTGATAGTATATATTGAAGAAAATAACCATTTAGATCTAGTAGGGCGTACGTTAATGGTTGCATTCCTGCGAACAAAGTTGTGGACATTAACTTTTTCAATCATCTCCGAGAACCCAAATTTATTAAGAAGAGTAACATGGGAGTGCATCCTAGTCTCAAGAAGTGTAACTACACATAGCATGTGTTGCAACATGAACTCTCTAAAATTTCTCCTAAAATCTTCGTTATTCCCCCCATAATATTTCAGATAACAATATTAATGGGACTAATCATGTTAACATTTTGTGTATGTGTGTGACAATTCTCCATTAACCCCTTAGGAGGAGTTAAGTTTCTCCTTAGAAATAGAACTAGGATCATTGCCCTGTTTCCCACCATTGGGTCGTGTGGGGGACGAATGTCCATTGAACATTTGTGTAGGTTTTGGGGGCATGTCAGTATATGCCTCTTCTCTTGAGTTTCCTTGAATAGGACACATTTACCTCATTTAGGCTTGACAATTCTACCACTGATTCTCCTACTATTATTTGTTCGATTATTTCATCTTCCATTGGGTTGCCTACGTTTGGCACCGCTGGAGGATTGAGGTTCATATCCTCCATGTGCATTTGCAAGTTGGGATTTTGTGGTGGGGGTTGGGGTTATGGTGCATCCCATTGCATCAGGATTGGGTTGAGAGCTGTGAGGGCTTCTGGAGGGAATAAGGGAAGATCCAAGCCTAGATTTTATGGGAGTATGGGACAGGATTGAAGTGAGGAGAAAGATTTTATTGTGCTCTCATCTCTTGCACTAGATTTGGATTTAGTTGTGGAGATATTGGTTGTAGGATATTGTTCACCCACACATGGTTCATGTAGTTTCTCATTGCAAGATGAAGGCCCTCGGCCACAAGCTGGGCTAGATAGCATGGGTTTTGGATAAGTATCACACTCTCTTGACCATTGATCATGGCATTGAATATTAGACCCCTCCCCATTAACCGTAGTTCTATCCAGGATAGTGGGTGGTGATCTTGTGGTAGTGGAGGTTGGACATAAACTATCGGAGGATTTTGGAGTTGTTGAGGGAGTGGTGGAAGGTTTTCCATACTGGGGGGACGATGCTGACGGGGGATTTGAATGCGGTGGTATCTTCTCCGACTATTTAGTGGAATTCTCGGCATTTTCAGTGTAGTTTTCGTTAGTTAAAATAGGAGAGATTGGAGAGTAAGGAATGATTGCGTCTAAGTGCATGCAATATGAGAGGCTTAGCGTAGAGGATATATTAGAAGATTTTGCATGCATGATTTTTGCCACGTGGTGCATGCCGTTCAACATTTATTTATTGAGAGGGGATTTTAAGGACAAATGTCTTACTATGGTGGAGAGTTATATCTTTAATGATCGGGGTTATAGTATTAATTATATCATTAGTAGTATGGATGATTGTTAGATTGCTATGTTGGTTTGTCTTAAAGAATGTATTTGTGGTAGGGTTAACAGGCGTGGCAATTTGTTTAGCAATGCCCCTAGGGGCTTCATAAGTTAACATGTCAAGATCCCCTTGGGTGTCATGCATGTTGTATTTATTAATTAATAAAGAGTTATTTTTATGAGAGGAATTAGTAAAAACAGTGGACTCATGGTATAACTTAGAGAAACGTGGTTGTTTCTTGCGTAGTGATATTATTGGCATTGGACTTCTGGATTTGTTTTTTACTGACTTGGCTAGAAGCAGGAACAGAAGTATCCTTATTGACAAATTTTAACTTTTGAGTGTTGATATACTTACCTGTGGGGGCATTAAATATTTTAACATCTATACCTACCTCCAACGAAGTCTCTTTGTCTTCTACTTATCCTTTCCTCTGTAGTCTCCTTGATTTTTGAAATCACATTGTGTGCCAGCCATTGTCATTGTTGTGCATGTGTGACTTTTGATTTCCTTTGAGGATTAAGGCTGCCTTCTCATTCATCGTTTTGTCAGGCAGAGTAGCTAATGTATTCGGGCAATTTATTGATGTGTTGCCTAGAATTCCACATGATTTGCAAAGTACTTTATCACCTTCATATTCAATTTGTTGTTTGTGGTCCTCAATAAAGATGGATTTTGCCACAGGTTGGTCCATTGGGAGTTCCATACATAATCTGGCATAACGGCCTCTTAAAGTAGCTGATGTACAAGCATCAATTTTTAACAATCTGCCTATTGAGTTTCCTATTTTTTAAAGGATAGATCCATCATAAATTCAGTAGGTAGATTGGGTAGACGGAGCCATACAACAGTAAGGATTTATTTGGCCTTCGATGCCACAAAATTTGGTTCCCATCTTTGACATGAGAGGAAATGTCCAAATATGAACCATGGTCCATTTTGTAGAACTGATTGCATACTTTCTTGTTTTTAGAATTTGGCAATGTAGTAATCAACTCCTAAGTCAATTAAAGGAAAATTCTCTTTCACCTTCCACAATTCCTGGACTTTCTTTTTAAGGATTTGGTGAAGCGTTCGTTTGCCTTGAAATTTAATAATTATTGAATATTTTCAAGGCATATACATGTAGACTCTATCTTATTGAGACAAGAAAATTCTCTTTTCTTTAGAAGCTAGAGAATCTTTTGAAGGCATATATGGGGTGGTAGGTGGTATGGTAATGGATATTGAGTCGGTAGTGTCAATGATGATGTCCATACCATCCTCTCCCCTAATTAATTAGTCCTTGAACGAGATGGGAGGAATCTCAGATAACTGAGAGTTACTTTCCTTGTGAATATCCGGTGGTTTAGGTTTAGGGGAGATTGTGGAAATTTCCATCTCTATGGGAGTGTCATCGGATTCCATGGAGTTAATGGGGAATAAATTTAGTTATGGATAGTTAGTGGTTTCTTTAGATGGCTAACTCAGTGAAAGCTTTGTTACGATGAATCAGAAAATAAAAGGTTTACAATTGTCACGATCCAAAATACCAACCTGTCGTGATGGCGCCTATCTCGATACTAGGTAAGCCGATAATATGAATAAATCACAATTTCTTTTAAGTTTGAAAATATAATATTTAAATACAACACAAAATCCCATAAATACTGATACGAACACTCCTCAAAACCTGGTGTCACTGAGTACATAAGCATCTAATATAGATACAAGTCTGGAAAATACGGTCTATAATAGTTTAAGACCAAAATACAGTAAACAAGGAAACATGGAAGGAGAGACAAGGTCTACGAAATGCGGCAGCTACCTCTGAATCTCCGGAAGATCAACTGCACGAGAGAATCAACGTCCGCTATGTCCAAAAGTACCTGGATCTGCACACAAGGTGCAGGGGGTAGTATGAGTACAACCAACTCAGCAAGTAATAATAATAAATAAGGAACTGAAGATAGGGACGAGATACACAACTACAATTGATTTTCCGTAATTTCCAGCACATATTAGACATGCTTTCAAATCCAGCAGTTTAAACCAAATCAGTTTTATACAGTTCAATTTCAGGTAATCCAGATATAAATTACTTCAGAAAATTTCACAACAATGACAGATTACAACTAAGTGCAACAACCAAATAAATGAAAAGCAAGTACACCATCTCACGGCAACAGTCACTCAACTCGTCACAACAGCTCAACCACTCGGCTCCCAGCCCTCAACACTCACACTCAATGGGTACACGTGCTCACTGGGGGTGTAGAGACTTCGGAGGGACTCCTACAGCCCAAGTGATAGAATCTGCACGGACAACTCACGTGCTATAATATAAATATCTGGATCAGCACAGACAAATCACGTGGTGCACGGACAACTCACGTGCTATAGTATAATATAAGGATCCGCACGGACAACTCACGTGCTGCACGGATTACTCATGTACTATAGTATAATATAAGGATCTGCACGGACAACTCACGTGTTGCACGGACAACTCACGTGCTATAGTATAATATAAGGATCCGCACGGATAACTCACGTACTGCACGGACAACTCACGTGCTATAGTATAATATCTCACAATCCGGCCCTAGGCCTCACTCAGTCATAAATCTCTCTAGTCTCTCGGGCTCTCAATAATTATGAAATCAGCCCAACAACAATGATATGACGCATCAATAATGAAAAAATAGAGACTGGGATAAAATAATCAAGTAAACTGTGACTAAGTACAAAATAATAATTAAGCAGATAGTTCAACATGTATACGACCTCTGTGGGTCCCAACAGTACCGACATATAACCTAAACATGATTTCTAACATGACTTGCAGTTAAATTTCTACAACCCATAGAAAGCTTGTAGATAATAACAAGTTATTCAACTTTACAGTTTCATGGGACGGACCAAGTCACAATCCGCTCAGTGCACGCCCACACGCCCGTCACCTAGCATGTGCGTCACCTCTAAAATAATCACATAATACAAAATCCGGGGTTTCATACCCTTAGGACCAGATTTAAAACTGTTACTTACCTCAAAACGTAAAATTCTTTACTCTGCTATGCCCTTGCCTCGCAATCGGCCTCCGAATGTCTTGAATCTAGTCACGAATAGTTCGTTTCAGTCAATACAATTTATTGGAATTAGTTCCATATGAAAATATAATTTTTCCATAAATATCCAAAATTTAGCTCAAAAATCGCCCGTGGGGCCCACATCTCGGAACCCGATAAAAGTTCTAAAATTCGAAAGCCCACTCAACCACGAGTCTAACCATACCACTTTTAATCCAATCCGATAACAAAATCCTATTCAAAACTCCAAAAATCTAAATCAAGAACACTTCATCTTTTTTCCCAATTTTCCACTCCAAATGACAAATTAGATGATTAAATCAAAGATATAATCATGGGATTTAACGAAAATCAAGTAATAAATACTTACCCCAATTAACTCCGCAAAACTCCCTTCACGAATCGCCCAAATCCGTGATCGCTAGCTCAAAATGTAAAAAATGGTCTCAAACCCTCGATTTTGGATTTAACACTGTCTGCCCAGATTGTTTTCCTCGCGATCACGGAAATGGCCTCGCGATCGCGAAGCACAAAGCAGACTGCCCACACATTTTACCCTACGCGAACGCGAAAACATTCACGTGATCGCGGACCACTGTCTCTCAAACCTACGCGAACGCGTTCAGACCCATGCGATCACGTAGAGCAATTTCCTCCCCTCATATACTGTTAAAATCCTTCTACGCGAACGCGACCTCATCCACGCGTTCGTGAAGCACAGCTTAATACACGTACGCAATCGCATTGCTTCCCCTGCAACCGCATAGAACAAAAATATCCCTGCCCCAAATAAGCCTACATGATCACGGATGGGCCTATGCAATTGCGTATAAGGAAACCAGAAGAAGGCAGGAGCAAATATCAGCAGTCTCACCAAGGCCAAAAATGATCCGTTAATCCCCCCGAAACTCACCCGAGTCCCCCGGGACCTCAACCAAATATACCATCAAGTACTAAAACACCATACAAACTTAGTCGAACCCTCAAATGACCTCAAACATCGCTAAAACCACGAATCATATCCCAATTCAAGCCTAATGAACTTTAAAATTTTAAGTTTCCACAAACAACGCCGGAACCTATCAAATCAAGTCCGATTGACCTCAAATTTTTCCACACAAGTCATAAATGACATAACGGAGATATTGCAATTTTTAGAATCAGATTCCGACCCCGATATCAAAAAGTTAACCCCCTGGTCAAACTATCCGAAAATTCAACTTTCGCCATTTCAAGCGTAATTCCACTACGGACCTCCAAATAATTTTTCAGATACACTCCTAAGTCCAAAATCACCATACAGAGCTATTGGAATTATCAGAATTTAAATCCAAGGTCATTTACATATAAGTCCATATCCAGTCAACTTTTCTAATTTAAATTTTTAATTATGAGACTAAGTGTCTCGTTTCACTCCGATTTCCTTTTGGACCCGCACCAACTAACCCGGTAAGTCATAAAACAACTGTAAATCATAATGAGCAGTAAATAAGGGGAACATGATTATAATACTAGAAACTACCGGTCGGGTCGTTACATTCTCCCCTTCTTAAATTAACATTCCTCCTCGAACGGGTTTAGAATCATACTTGGAGTCTCAAATAGGTGTGGATATTTGCTCTGCATCTCCTCCTTAGTCTCCCAAGTAGCTTCTCTGACTGGATGGCCTCTCCACTGTACCTTCACTGATTCTATATTCTTTGACCTCAACTTTCGAACCTGCAGGTCTAAAACTGCCACCGGCTCCACATCATAAGTTAAATTACCGTCCAGCTGCACTGTACTGAAATCCAGAATATGAGACGGATCCATGACATATTTTCGGAGCATGGATACATGGAACACTGGATGAACAACTGATAGACTAGGTGGCAAAGCAAGTTCATAAGCGACCTCTCCAATCTGCTTAAGCATCTCAAAAGGCCCAATATACCGAGGACTCAACTTGCCCTTCTTCCCAAACCTCAACACACCCTTCATGGGTGAAATCTTGAGAAAAACCTTCTCCCCAACCATGTGAACAACATCAAGAACCTTCATGTCTGCATAAATCTTCTGTCTAGACTGTGCCGTGCGAAGCCGTTCCTAAATCACTTTGACCTTCTCTAAAGCATCCTGAACAAGTCAGTACCCAATAGCCTAGCCTCACTCGGCTCAAACCAACCCACCGGAGACCGGCACCGTCTCCCATACAAAGTCTCATATGGAGCCATCTGAATGCTTGACTGGTAGCTATTATTATAAGCAAACTCTGCGAGTAGCAGAAATTGATCCCAAGAACCCCCAAAATCAATGACACAAGCACGTAGCATATCCTCCAATATCTGAATAGTGCGCTCGGACTGTCCGTCTATCTGAGGGTGAAATGTTGTACTCAACTGAACCTGTGTGCCCAATTCTCGCTGCACTGCTCTCCAAAAATGTGATGTAAAATATGTGCCCCGATCTGAAATTATGGACACATGCACACCGTGTAAGCGAACAATCTCGCTAATATAAATCCCAGCTAGCAGCTCCAAAATATAATTAGTACTAACTGGAATAAAATGCACAGATTTGGTCAATGAATCTACAATCACCCAAACAACATCAAACTTTCTCAAGGTCTGTGTGAGCCCAACTACGAAAACCATGGTAATACGCTCCCATTTCCACTCCAGAATTTCAAGTCTCTGAAGCAATCCTCCCGGCCTCTGATGTTCATACTTTACCTGTTGACAATTTAGACACCAAGCTACAAATCCAATTATATCTTTCTTCATTCGCCTCCACCAATAGTGCTGCCTCAAATCCAGATACATCTTCGCGGCACCTGGATGAATGGAGTACTGCGAACTGTGAGCCTCCTGGAGAATCAACTCACGCAAACCATCTACATTAGGCACACACAGCCTGCCCTACATCCGTAATACACTGTCATCTCCAATAGTGACTTCCTTGGCATCACCGTACCGAACTGTGTCCTTAAGGATAAGCAGATGTAGGTCATCATACTGACATTCTCTAATACGATCATACAGAAAAGACTGGGAAACCACACAAGCCAAAACTCGATTTGGCTCCAAACCATCCAATTTAACGAACTGGTTAGCCAAGGCCTGAACATCCAAGGCTAAAGGCCTCCCTGCTACTGGTAAGTATGCTAAGCTGCCCAAACTCTCCGCCTTACGACTCAAGGCATTGGCCACTACATTGGCCTTCCCGGGATGATAGAGAATGATGATATCATAATCCTTAAGCAATTCTAACCACCTCCACTACCGCAAATTAAGATCTTTCTATTTGAACAGATGCTGTAGAATTCGGTGATCGGTATAAACCTCACACTGGACACCGTACAAGTAATGCTGCCAGATTTTCAAGGCATGAACAATAGCTGTTAACTCAAGATCATGGACTGGATAGTTCTTCTCATGTACCTTTAACTGTCTGGATGCATAGGCAATTACCCTACCGTCTTGCATAAGCACTACGCCGAGACCACTACGCGACGCATCACAATACACAGTATAAGACTCTGAACCTGTAGGCAACACCAACACTGGAGTTGTAGTCAAAGATTTTTTGAGCTTCTGAAAGCTCTCTTCACATTCATCCGACCACCTGAACGGAGCACCTTTCTGGGTCAATTAAGTCATAGGCAATGCAATAGACGAGAATCCCTCCACGAAGCGACGATAATAACTGGCCAAGCCGAGAAAACTCTGAATCTCAGTAACTGAATATGGCATGGGACAACTATGGACTGCCTCTATTTTCTTCGAATCCACCTTAATTCCTTCACTGGACACTATATGTCCCAAGAATTCCACCGAACTAAGCCAGAACTCACACTTAGAGAATTTGGCATAAAGTCTCTCCTCTCTAAGCCTCAGTAATACAATACCCAAGTGTTTTGGATGCTCCTCCTAGTTACGTGAGTACACCAAAATATCATCAATAAATACTACGATAAATAAATCAAGATATGGATGGAATACACTATTCATCAAATGCATAAATGTTGCTGGGGCATTGGTTAGCCCAAAAGACATCACAAGAAATTCATAGTCACCATAACGAGTTCTGAATGTCGTCTTGAGAATATCCGAATCCCGAATTTTCAACTGGTAATAACCAGACCTCAAATCAATTTGGAGAACACCCTCGCTCCCTGAAGTTGGTCAAATAAGTCATCAATACACGGCAAAGGATATTTATTCTTGACCGTAACTTTGTTCAATTGCCTATAATCATTGCACATCCGCACAGTACCATCTTTCTTTTTCACAAAAAACTGGTGCACCCCAAGGTAACACACTAGGCCTATTAAACCCTTTTTCAAGGAGTTCCTGAAGTTGCTCTTTCAATTCTTTTAACTCAGCTGGTGTCATACGATACGGAGGAATATAAATGGGCTGAGT
>AWOL01S0030373.1:27441-38240 GCA_000715115.1 Nicotiana otophora
TCAATACCAAAATCAATATCCCTGTCGGGTGGCATACCCGGCAGGTCTGCAGGAAATATATCCGAAAAGTCTCGTACGACCGGTACTGAATCAATAATAAGAGTATCTACATCAACATCTCTTACAAAGGCCAAATATGATAAGCATCCCTTTCTAACCATAAGTCGGGCCTTCAAATAAGAAATTACCCTACTAGGAACAAAATCTAGAGAAACCCTCCACTCAACCTTTAGCAACCCCGACATTGTCAACGTCACAATTTTTCGTGATAGTCCAGAATAGCATGACATGGAGACAACTAATCCATACACAGGATTACATCGAAATCAACCATACCGAGTAATAAGAGATCAACTCTAGTCTCCAGTTCCCCAATAGTTACCACACACGACCGATACACATGGTCCACAGTAATAATATCGCGCACCGGTGTAGATACACAACCATATGAATAAGCAAAATACGATGATACATATCCAGATAATGAGAAAAATACGATGATACATATGAATAAGTGGAACCAGGGTCAAATAATATAGAAGCCTCCCTGTGGTACACTAAAACAATACATGTGATCACTGTATCTGAGGCAACAACATGTGGCCTAGCAGGAAAAGCATAGAATCGGGCCTGACCGGCCTCTCCCTTTTGGGAGACCCCTAGCTTCCTGACCCCCACCCCGAGCTGGCTGGACGGGTGGTGTAACTGCTGGTGTTGGTGCCATCGGTCGAGAACTCTACTGTAGAGCCCCACTCAACAGTCTAGGACAATCTCTCTTAAAGTGACCAAATTCTCCACACTCGAAACAACCCCTCGTCTGACGGAACTGCTACTCCTGATACCCTGAGGAATTACCTGCAGAAGCCTGAGCAGACGAGGCATGATGAGAACTATGCACTGGTAGTGCAAAGAATGAAGACTGGCCTGAGTGAGCACTGTAAGAACCGTGGCTAGCTGATGCACTACGATGGGCTGGACGACCCGTCTGAGCGTGTCTGTAAAAACGACCCCTGCCGCGGTAAAACTGACCCCCTGAAGGAACACCGCTGAAATCACCTAAACCACGAGGCCTCTTAGCCTCCCTCTCAACCCACTCCTGCCTGCGAACCATCTTAATCTGATGAGTAATGTCGACAACCTCGTCGAAAGTAGCACCAGATACCCTCTCCCTAGTCATAAGTAACCGCAGCTGATATGTGAAGCCATCAATGTACCTCCTAATCCTCTCCCTATCAGTGGGAACCAACCAGACTGCGTGACGAGCCAACTCAAAAAATCTCATCTCGTATTGCATCACAAACATACCATCTCGACATAACTGCTCAAACTGTCTACGCAGCTCCTCCATGCGAGACTGCGGAACAAACTTCTCCAAAAAGAGAACGGAGAACTCCTGCCATGTAAGGGGTGCTGCGCCGACTGGCCTACGCCTCTCGTAAGCCTCCCACCATCTGAGGGCAACCCCTGAAAACTGAAAAGTAGTGAACGAGACCCCACTGGTCTCCAGAATACCCGCTGTCCACAACATCCGTTGACACTTGTCCAGAAAACCCTGAGCATCCTCTGACTCAATACCGCTAAAAGTAGAGGTCGAAGCCTCTCAAATCTCTCAAGTCTCCTCTGCTCATCATCTGTCATAACAGGAACTACCGGGGCATGAGCGGCTGCAGCCGGCTGGGCTGGTAGTGCCCCCGGTGTCTGAAGTCCCTGTACTACCTGGTCCGGAGTACGAGCAACAGGGGTATGAGTACCTCCCCCGGCCTGAGAAATGGTAGGTGCGGCCTGAGCCGAAACCACCTGAGCAAGACCAGTGCAATCTACCAATATCTGGGCCAAAGTCTCCTGAAGGCCTGGAATCTCAATGGGCACAGCTCGTGCCTGAGTTGGAGCAACTGACTGTACCACATGTGTTGCTCCAACCGCTGGACGAGCCATACCTCGAGCTCTACCTCAGCCCCAGTCTCTAGTACGTGTCCTCACCATCTGTGAGAGAATAGAACAACGGGAATTTAGTTTCCAGAATCAACAAATTCGCACGACAGAATACAAGAAAGTGAAATTTTCCTAAGGGTTCTACAGCCTCTCGAACATAAGTACAGACGTCTCCGTACCAATCCGCAAGACTCTACTAAACCTGCTCATGACTCGTGAGACCTATGTAACCTATTCTCTGATACCAACTTGTCGCGTCCCAAAATCCCAACCTATCGTGATGGCGCCTATCTCAATACTAGGCAAGCCGATAATATCAACAAATCACAATTTCTTTTAAGTTTGAAAATATAATATTTAAATACATCACAAAATCCCACAGATACTGATACGAACACTCCCCAAAACCTGGTGTCACTAAGTACATGAGCATCTAATATGGATACAAGTCTGAAAAATACGGTCTATAATAGTCTAAGACCAAAATACAGTAAACAAGGAAATAGGGAAGGAGAGACAAGGTTTGGGAAACACGGTAGCTACCTCTGAATCTCCGGAAGATCAACTGCACGAGAGAATCAACACCCGCTATATCCAGAAGTACTTGGATCTGCATACAAGGTGCATGGTGTAGTATGAGTACAACCAACTCAGCAAGTAATAATAATAAATAAGGAACTGAAGATAGTGACGAGCTACACAGCTACAGTTCATTTTTCGTAATTTCAGCAGAGATTAGACATGCTTTCAAATCTAGCAGTTTAAACCAAATCAGTTTTATACAGTTTAATTTCAGGTAATCCGGATATAAATTCCTTCAAACAATTTCACAACAATGACAGATAGCAACTAAGTGCTACAACCAAACAAATGAAAAGCAAGTACATCCTCTCAGGGTAACAGTCACTCAACTCGTCACAACAGCTCAACCACTCGGCTCCCAACCCTCAACACTCACACTCAATGGGTATCCGCGCTCACTAGGGGTGTACAGACTCCGGAGGGGCTCCTACAGCCCAAGCGCAATAATCTGCACGGACAAATCACATGCTGCACGGACAACTCACATGCCATAATATAAATATCTCGATCCGCACGGACAACTCACGTGCTGCACAGACAACTCACGTGCTATAGTATAATATAAGGATCCGCACGGACAACTCACGTGCTATAGTATAATATAAGGATCCGCACGGATAACTCACGTGCTATAGTATAATATCTCACAATCCGTCCCTCGGCCTCGCCCAATCATAAATCTCTCCAGTCTCCCGGGCTCTCAATAATCATGAAATCATCCCAACAACAATGATATGATGCATCAATAATGAACAATAGAGACTGGGATAAAATAATCAAGTAAACTGTGACTGAGTACAAAATAATAATTAAGCAGATAGTTTAATATGTATATGACATCTGTGGGTCCCAACAGTACCGACATATAACCTAAACATGGTTTCTAACATGACTTACAGTCAAATTTTCACAACACATAGAAAGCTTGTAGCTAACAACAAGTTATTCAACTTTACAGTTTTACGAGACGAACCAAGTCACAATCTTCTCGGTGCACGCCCACACGCCCGTCACCTAGCATGTACGTCACCTCCAAAATAATCACATGATACAAAATCTGGGGTTTCATACCCTCAGGACCAAATTTAAAACTGTTACTTACCTCAAAACGTGAAATTATTTACTTTGCTATGCCCTTGCCTCGTAAATCGGACTCTGAATGCCTCGAACCTAGTCAAGAATAATTCGTTTCAGTCAATAAAATTTATTGGAATTAATTCCATATGAAAATATAATTTTTCCATAGAAATCTGAAATTTAGCTCAAAAATCGCTTGTGGGGCCCACATCTCGGAACCCGATAAAAGTTATAAAATCCGAAAGCCCATTCAACCACGAGTCTAATCATACCACTTTTACTCCAATCCGATAACAAAATCCTATTCGAAACCCCAAAAATCTAACTCAAGAACACTTCATCCTTTTCCCCAATTTTCCACTCCAAATCACAAATTAGATGATAAAATCAAAGATATAATCATGGTATTTAACGAAAACTGAGTAATAAATACTTACCTCAATTAACTCCGTGAAACTTCCTTCACGAATCGCCAAAATCCGTGATCTCTAACTCAAAATGTGAAAAATGGGCTCAAACCTACGATTTTGGATTTAACACTGTCTGCCCAGATTTTCTTCATCGCGATCGCGAAGCACAAAGCAGACTGCCCACACATTTTACCCTACGCGTACACGGAAACACTCATGCGATCGCGGACTACTGCCTCCCAAACCTACGCAAACGCGTTCAAACCCACGCGATTGCGTAGAGCAATTTCCTCCCCTCATCTACATCTAAAATCCTTATACGCGAACGCGACCTCATCCACGCGTTCGCGAAGCACAACTTAATACACGTACGCGATCACGTTCCTTCCCCTACGACCGCATAAAACAAAAATATCCCTGCCCCAAATAAGCTTATGCGATCGCGGATGGACCTATGCGATCGCGTATAAGGAAACCAGAAGAAGGCAGCAGCAGATATCAGCAGTCTCACCAAGGCCAAAAATGATCCGTTAACCCTCCCTGGAACTCACCCGAGACCCCCGAGACCTCAACCAAACATACCATTAAGTCATAAAAAACCATACGAACTTTGTCGACCCTCAAATCACCTCAAACAACGTTAAAACCATGACTCATACCCCAATTCAAGCCATTAAACTTTGAAATTTCAAATTTCCACAAACAATGCTGGAACCTATCAAATCAAGTCCGATTGACCTCAAATTTTTACACACAGGTCATAAATAACATAACGGGGGTATTTCAATTTTTAGAATCGGATTCTGACCCCGATATCAAAAAGTCAACCCCCGATCAAACTTTTCATAAATTTGACTTTAGCCATTTGAAACCTAATTCCACTACGGACCTCCAAATAATTTTTCGGACACGCTCCTAAGTCCAAAATCACCATACGGAGCTATTGGAGTTATCAGAATTCGAATCCAAGGTCGTTTACACATAATTTCATATCCGGTCAACTTTTCTAACTTAAATTTTCAATTATGAGACTAAGTGTCTCGTTTCACTACGATTTCCTTCCGGACCCGCACCAACTAACCCGGTAAGTCATAAAATAACTATAAGGCATAACTTGAGCAGTAAATTGGGGAACGGAGTTATAATAGTCGAAACAACCGGTCGGGTCGTTACAACAACTCATGCAAGAAGTAATTATTTTTTTTGTGTGTTAACTATAATCCCTCCTTTATAATTTATCTCCATAGAGATTTATTTTTCATTGTCCAAAATCATTGATTTTTAACATCTTCGATTCATATGAGGCGAAGCAGTAACATATATCTCATATATTCATCAAAGTTCATGTTGTCTTCTATATATTTCTCGTGTTATTATGTTAGTATGCACCTATACCTCACTCCATTGGAAGGGAAAACGTCATTAGACCATTAATAATCAGTATTTTCAATAACTTTGATTTGCGTTCTTCGCTAGTATAAACTTGTAATAATATTTGAAGACAAAAAATAGATAATATTGCAGATACGAATAATTAATATCAAAACTAACGGTAGGTAACTTAAACAAATAAAGGACTGAAAGAAAAAATACAAAAATACCAAATGGGATGAATTCAAAACAACAATGTTTTCACAACTTGAAATTAAAATAGAACCACTAGGATAAGAAATATTTAATCTACTAAATCAATTAAGTTTCTAAGCAGATTTGTAATGCTACCTTTCTTGTAATTCTTGCACTCTCTATACAGAACAGCCTTGACAAGGTAGGCTAGTTGATATCCCTACCAAACAAAAAGAAATATTTTTTAGAACATACTGATTTATAGATTCAATCTAAATTGAAAGAGTGAACAAAACCAAATTGAAGGAGACATTAACCAGAGCCTTTGAAACACAATCCCCCACTTCTAGACTTTCATGAGTCGTTTGCAATCGCCCTTTGCCACGTCTCCTTAATTGCTCATATGAATTCTCATCTTTCCTTAAGCTTTTTAGCAGTTCTTCCTTTTGGTTAACCTCTTATCTCTTTTTCCTGCATTTGAGAAATTTGACATCAAAATATAATACCACAATCCGTAATTAAAGCNTATACATAAGACATACGGGCCTATAAAACCAAAATGATCACCCGTACACTAAACATAGGCTGACAAGGCCATACACTCTTTTACGTACATGACATATGTTTACAAACCTATAAGAGTAGATAAATACCATAAAGGTAGGGACAAGGCCCTGCCATACTAAATAATACACGTCCAAATCATACTGACCAAATAAGTAACTCCGGAGCAAATGGAGCGCACCATCATCTTACGCTGAGCTGATAGCCTACTTGGAGGACTCTCGACCTGTCTATCGGGACCTGCAGGCATGAAATGCAGCTTCCCAAGGTAAACGGAACGTCAGTACAAATAATGTACCGAGTATGTAAGGAATAAAAATCAGTAAATAATAGACATGAGAGAAACATGGAGTAAAATGCTCGACATATAAGTCTGAATAGCTCTGTAAATCATTTAATACTTATAATTTCATGCATATGCGTATAAATGTCATACCATGCATGGGTATATGCGTTCATAACATCATCAAGCCTCTGAGGGCATCCCATCATATCATCTCGGCCATTGGGGGCAAATCATCAACGTATACCAGCTGATCAGGTGGCGGTGCGTATATAATGCCGTAACCTTTTTCCATATCCCATATACATATATATACATATATATGTGTATACAACACCATCTGGTCATGGGTCAATATACATGTATAAATGAATGCAATGCATGAGAAGTACATCAATAAAATCTTTCGGAATGCCATAAGACCATTATGCCTTTAGTTAATATCATAAAGTAAACTTTATCAACTTACATATTTTCTGAGACACATGAACATATGATAGAATAATAGGACAAATGGGGAATCAAGAACATAAGCATCTCTAGCATTTCTATGAATAAAGTCATTTATGGAAGTTGTGCATTTGCTCGTTTCGTTTGTATCGTATGGATCATGCCAAAAAGAAGGAAGTGATAGCCTTAACATACCTGAGCCAATTCTCTTGAGAATCCCTCTAACACACGTCAATTGTGACAACACGTAACGGCGGATCGAAATAGGGAAATATACGTATGATATTCTTGAGAAAGATTGTACCGTGCTCTCTTAGACTCGCATCTCATGTTGCCGTAGCGTTATAAGGCTTCATATGAGATTGTTGATATTGTACCGTGCTCTCTTAAGTGTTTTGGAGACATTTTTGTTATAGGGGTGAACCCCACTTTGCAAGGTGACTAAGCCATTAGCTTACAAAATTTAGCCACCTTGAAGTGTGGCTTAAGAGTCACTAAATTGGGAAAGGTGGGCTGCCACGTTGGGGCCTCTTTTAGGATTGATCCAAAATCTTAATTTATTAATCACTAATTCTTTAATTAAATAATTAATCTCCCATTAATCAATAATCAATCAATTACCCACATAATTAAAACTTATCTCAAATTAATTAAAATACTACTCACTTTTAACACACTTTATACACCTTACTATCATGGTCATGTGGTACCTTGTATGGCACTAGTCCATAAATATGGGGTATTATAGCTTGGACCGTATTTTATCCCCAAATTATCAAACTTTGACGAAACTCATTTTCTTCCACTCGCTCATCCTCTCACCTTCATGAATTTACTTATCACTTGTTTTAAATAGCATAATACTTATAATCTCAAAATAATCTCATTCCAGAACTTACGTCGATTAAGTTACGATGAAACTTTAATGTACGAAAATGCAGGATGTAACATCTCATTTCCGAGCTTATATCAATTTACTTATGGCGTACTTTCACGTACGAGAACATGGGGTATAACATAATTCTCCCATTTGGAACATTCGTCCTCGAATGTTGACTACCGCACTTATTATTTTCATAAGTTATGTCTTTCGAATACTTTAGTACCTTACTTGCCATCTAGGCAATTGTTCTGTGAATAAATCCAAAGGCCAGGGCATTCCCCCCTTTAGGATTCTTTCTCACACCATGACTTGTGGTCGGAATCCTTCCAATCTCGTAACTGTTGCTACATTTTATCATGCAGCTTGTACGACTCTAACCTTATAAGTGCGCCTATGCGACTCTTCTCTCCTCTTTCCTCCGGCTTTTAGCCAATCGCATACAAAACTATGATAAGTTGTCCCTCTGGGCGTCATTATCTTTACTACATCTAAGTATGCCATACTATACCTTTAACTCTTACTTAGATTTATCGTTACTGAGGTCTGCTACCAAGCTCCATGTTACTCTCGTTGCTTATCCTATATGTATAAATCTAAGTCCTTAATGCTTCTTCATTACTGTTCGTCTTAAAAATCTGAAATGATTAGACTGATCCACCTGGGGCAATACCATGCTTCCATAATCGTATTTCATAGCATCCCAATGTGATTCACCTTACGTGGGTATTTCAATCCTGTACAATTCATGAAATCCCCCTCTTTTTATTTCAAATCATTACTCAATCGAAGGCTCAAACGTCATCCTTTATCCATTACAATTACACTCTTATTCTACTATCAGGATAGTATTTCATCTCTTCTAAATGCTACTTATGATGAGTAACTCCTTTGAGTTTATTCAGGCTATACTGAGATTTCTATAACTTAGAGAAACCATCAGCTCTCTTATTTTCACGGGCTTAATCCCGAGGACTTATCCATTTTTGTCACCTTCTCCCTCGCCCTTTCTCTATCCTTGCTCCTGTCTTCCTACAACCTTGTCGCTTTACCATACTTTAGATTGTGACCGATTTCCTTATGTTATTCTGGAACATCAAGCGAGACCCCACATCATCTCTAACTCTTCTTTTACTCTCGTAACTAGACCCCTCGATACTTAGAAACCATAGGCTGGAAGATATACTACTTCTGACGCCGCTATCATTCCTGGATACTGAATCTCAGCGCTTCTAGCCCTCTATCTGAAGTATGGACTATTCAAAACCTTCTGCAATTGAGTATCTCGTACGTTGTTCACCTTTACCTTACTTACCTAAAAGTCTCGCATCATATCTTCTATCTCTTTCATGATCTCCTTTCCACATAAGTATAATTCACATCTACAACTTGAAGATCTATTATAATACTTGCACCTCTGGTACATACACAATCCGGTGGGAGTTTCATACTGACTTCTTATGAGACCGGTACTTCTTCTAACTGGCTTTATCGTAGAGCTGTTATAGAATATGATTGTTATATTATCTCTCTTGTACCTCTGTTATTAGAGTAATTCTGCAATGTTCTCCATCACGATTTCTATAATTTTCTAGGTTCAATAATCAGACTCCTGATTTACTTGGTTGATGTAACTCTTTAGCTTCCTCTTCCCTCTAATCAACCTTTATGTAGGCTTAAACTATCTTCCGATTTGCGGCTCATGGTATTACTTTAGCCTTTCATGGACGCTTTGGACTATCCAAGATACAATCTTCTAACAATTCAATCCTTTGTCTATGACCTCAACTCAATTCTTTCTTTTGACTTATACCGGAGTCTAATATGCTGCATGGATAACACTCCAAAATCTTAAGTCCATTCATAACGTAACTAACTTTGGATCATTGATCGAATAATTCCTTTCGTTCTTTCTCAGCTTTGTTTAAACATAAGCTATTACTTTTCCTGGTCGTCCTGCCACTTGTTGCATGAATACTTGGCTTACAGTTGGGATGGTGTCATCAGGATTATGTGGATTGGGGTGACGTGGGGTCACCCACGGGTGTATGTTGGAAGTGTGCATTCAGTGATTTGATGACTTCGAGGGGATTCATCGCACGTTCGAGGATGAATGTTTGTTTAAGAAGGGGAGGATGTAATGACCCGGCCAGTCGTTTCGAGAATTTAAGCTCCGTTCGGCGGCGTAAGGTCTTGAACAACATCATATTATGTGTATCGACTTACGCTCATGGTTGAATTTAGTTACCAGATGATTCAAAGTCAAATTGGAAGAAGGATTCTAGTTTTGGAAGCTTAAGAGATGAGCATTTAATCGGAATCTGACTTTTGTGTTAACGGCTCCGGAATGGGTTTTGGATGATCTCAACAGCTTCGTATAGTGATTTTGGACTTAGGCGTGCGTCCGGAGTTGGATTTGGAGGTTCGTAGGGTAATTTGAGGCATTTCGGCAAAAGTTGGAAAAGTTGAAGTTTGGAAGATGGAGAAGTTGACCCATAGTTGAATTTTGGGATATCGGAATCGGAATGCAATTTCGAGAGTTAGAACAACTCCATCATGTCATTTAGGACTTGTCTGCAAAATTTGGCGTCATTCAGGGTTGAATTGATAGGTTTCAGAGCGAGTTTTAGAAGTTGAAAGATTTGAAAGTTCATAAGTTCGATTCTTAGCACGTTTTGTATTTTCGGCATTGTTTGATGTGATTTGAGACCCAAAGCGAGTTTGTGTTAGGTTTTAAAACATGTTTATGTGTTTAGACGGGGTCCCGGGTGTCTCGGGTGTGTTCCGGATAAGCTACGGGCCAATTTCCTCTATTTTTTGATTGCTGGTTTCTGGTGTTTGCTATCCTTCTTCACGATCGCGAAGTGTCTTTCGCGTTCGCATAGTCTTCTTTTGACCCGCCTGATTTTCCTTCTTCGTGTTCATATAGTATGCCACGTGATCGCGTAGCCTTGCTCATCCCATTCTTCGCGTTCGCGTCCCCCCCCCCCCCTTCCGCGTTCGTGTAGCAGAAACCAGGCCCTGGGCACTGTGATCATTTTGCCTTCGCGTTCGC